>JAOWBP010004700.1:5419820-5440822 GCA_028571105.1 Tragopan temminckii | reverse complement strand
GGCAGGCTGAGAGAGCTGGGGCTGTGCAGCCTGGAGAAGAGAAGGCTGAGGGAGACCTGAGAGCAGCCTGCCTGCATCTAATGGGAAGATGTAAGAAAGAAGGGATTAAAGACTTTAGCAGGTTTTGTTGTGATAAGACAAACAGAAATGGTTTTAAACTAAAGGAGGGAAGATTCAGATTAGATATAAGGAAGATTTTTGCAATATGAGTGGTGAGACACTGGCACAGGTTGCCCAGAGAGATGGTGGGTACCCCATCCCTGGAGATACTCAAGGTCAGGCTGGAGGGGCTCTGAGCAGCTGATGGAGCTGTAGGTGTCCCTGTTCATTGCAGGGGAGTTGGACCAGATGACCTTTAAGAGTCTCTTCCATCTTAGATGATTCTGTGATTCTGTGATAATGATGATTGCACAGAACATCCAGAGGAAGACTCTGATGCTGTTCAGGACAGTCCTGAATAGAAGGGGAAGGACTGATGGGCTAACTATATCACTGAGGTGTGTGTGATGCATTCTCAGTATATATGTATCCCTTCTCAAATTTGAAGGGACTTTTTACATGATCTGATAGTGATACGACAAAGGGGAATGGTTTTAAACAAAAAGAGTGGAGATTTAGGTTAGATTAGATGTTAGGTGGAAATTCCTTTTTTAACTTGTTCTCATTATTTTATTGTAAATTAAGTTTTCTTAAAATCTGTTTAACTCTGATTTGGAAATAGGTTGAAAAACATGGACTTCCATCTCTGTCTTGGCTCAAGATGGTTGTTTTCTTCTGCACTGAAGAGTAGGCTTGAAAACAGAAGGATGCCTCCTCTTGCAGTTTGTCTGTAGTGAGCCTCTAACAAAGATACCTTGCACATTTTTCCTTCCTCATATTCTCATTTCTGCTGACAATTTAAAAAAATCTGATGTTAGTAAGTAGCTAATAAGTAATTTAGAGATCTGACATGTGACTTTGTTATGCTATGCCACTAAGATACAAAGCAACTAATGGTTTTGGACTTCTGGTGATTACTATTATCATTATATTTTACTTATTTAAAGAAAATTCAAAATACTACTTTGTATTATTAAATTCCTTATACAGCATCACTTGACTCTCTAGGAGCTAGAAGAGGAGCAGTCTGGTGAATTCAGCAAGAGACAATAAGATGGTACAACAGAAATTAGCAGAAGGCAGGATAGAAGCTATCTCTTTCGATGGGTCTTGGGGAGAAATGCAGTGACCACAGGCAGAAATCATGTCCTCCCATCCTTGGCAGGTTAGATGTTAGTGAAATGGAGACTGTGGTCCAAGTCGAAAAATAACTTGATAAATTTATTAAAAATGAAAACAGCCAAAGAGGAGAGTAGAAGGACTTAAGTAGAATGATGTGCCTCATCCAAGGCCAGAAATTCTGGTGGTCTTGCAGAGCAGGTGTAGGCTCCAGTAGCTAGGCTACCTTCAAACTAGCCCACTGAATGTCCCATTCAAGTCCCCGGGTACCAAGCAGGAGTGTTTCAAGTGGTACCTTGAGTTCTTTGGTCAAAGCTACATTCTCAAGGAAGAACTCCAAACCTGTACTAACTGAAGGTTGGTCAAAGACAGCAAGCATATGTACTGCCCTAGGTATTAAGTGATTCCTCCCTCGCCAGTTATTTCAGCTCACAGCTCTCAGAGAGGAAAAAGAGCTTGTGAGAAAGCTCACTTTGGATGAACTAAGGGCTAAACTCTGACAGCCAAGGAAGTGATGGGTGTGCATATGCATGTGTAGACACCTATTGGGAGTAATTGATATGTTTGTGTAAAGTGATGACTGGAAAAGGCCCAGAAGGAGCATTTTGAATAGTTTCAGTTCTCAATACCTTGGTTTAGCTGTCCAAAATTTTGGCTCTTGATGCCAACTATCTGGATGCTGGTGTCTGTCTTGTAAGAGTTGCCCGATGCATCCTCAGACAGGTAAACTGGGTAGAAAAAAACAGAAACAGGTAGACTTAGAAGGGAAGGATTTGGGTGGAAATCACCCACGTCTTTGAAATCACTGTGTGGAAAGGCTTCCTTAGCACTGCAAGTGGTTACTGACTACTTCTCTCCTGCTGTGCGGAAACACGTTATGGGCAAGGAGAAACACATTACACTCTCATAGATCCAAAAATTTACTGTTAGCTTAATTGAAATCTTAAAGCAATCAAAACATAATAAAGTCATTACTAGCCCAGTTAAAGTAATACTAATACTTATAATCCAGACTAACACAGAAAAGCCTCAACAGTAATAATAATCAATTTACTACTATCTAATCTCTCTCTCTCTTTCTTTCTTTCTTTCTTTCTTTTTTAATGATGTTTTCACCTTTGGACACCCTTTTGGGTCTAACAGTTGTTGTTTCTCATGGATAGGAGAGAAAATGAACCTGCTGACACATACTTCACTGATAGCTTTCTCCAGTACAGTCTCACCACTAGAAAGTTGAACTGAGAAGTGGCTCTTTGATAGGATGTCTTTTGTTTCCAGGATTCAGGATTCTTTTTCTGGTTCTCTTATTTTTTTTCCCCATAATTTTTTTGTTCTTGGAAATGATGACTGTATTCCTTAATTCCTATTTGTCTTTATTCTTTGACACACTTGTATCTTTGCTTTCAGCTTTCAGTCTCACAGATGTCTGAAGAGAATCAGTGCCGCTGACATTTCTTCAGAGGTGTTTGCGATGTGCAGTGCTGGCAAGCTTCCCCTTGGGAAGAGATGCAGGGCATCTCTTTTCTCATTTCAACCCCAGAAAGTGTTTTCCCCACCTGCATTAACATGAAAAATAAGCCAGATGCAAATGCGAAAGCAGCCCTGTTTAATACACCTTCCCCGTGTCTTGTGCTGCGCTGTGCTCGCTGCAAGTGCTGGCTCAGTTAGAGATGAGGTTGTCGGAGGGGATCAGCGTGCCCTTGCTTTCCTCCCGTTCCCAGGGCAGGGCGAAGCTCCAGTCCCATGCTGCAGCAGGTTCCCGAAGGCAGGAGCGGTGCTGCCACCTCTTGGAGCTGGGAATAAGGGACGAGCCCGGTGCCCTGGTGCACGTGGGAAGGATGGAATGGTGTTTTGTTCGTGTCTTTTCCTTGTGCCCTGGTGAAAGAAAACCAGACTTGAAACAGGTATGATTTATTTCTTTGCAAGCCAGGTTTTGAAGTTTACATATGATGTGGCTCTCTCCAGTCTCCAGGGACAGCGGTGAAATAAATGTCACCTTCCCAAAGCTTTTACTGCCTCTGAGATGCTATTAAAATGCTTCACTGCTATATACATTACTGTAAATACCCCACAAATGAAAGGGTGGAAACCAGGATGTTTTTAAATTACATTAAGCTCTGACTTGCCTTCTGTGTTGCTAACATCATTGTTTTTCTTCCTCTCCTTTGCTATCTTGGTGCTTATCAGCATAACTATGTATTATCAAGGAATGCATTAAACAACAGCTGTTTTATGTTTAGTTCTCATTCAGCTGAGGGGAGCAAAATATTTTTAATGAAATTATTTTGTTCACAGTCTCTTCATTGGACTAAGTTGGTCTCTCTCTTGCTTTTTCACAGAAATGCGCATGCAGATACACATGCAGGGCTCTCCTTTTATGCTCAGGGAGGTACAGCAGAAAGTAGTAAGGTTCATGATAGCTTTTAGCTCTGGGGTAAGTTTGCAGTGTGGCTTCCCCCACACACAGACTCTTCCTTTTACACAAAGGGAAAGAGTTCATCACTGCTCAAAGGTACCGGAGGAGAGACTGTTGAGGACAGCCTTCATCCTGCCACAGATGCTCTCTTTAGATAGTTTGGGCTCCTGCTGTCAGTATCCTTAGAAACAAGGAATTAAGGTGATTTTCTGTCGTATGGGTAAAGAGCAGCAGCAGATACTGTTGTTCTTGGCAGCCCAGGATTCAGGGAGCACCCAGCACGGTCAAGCCTGTCCATGCCTGTGTAAGTGTTAAGCTGTTTTGGGAGTAATGTCTCAGAGTGCTATGTTTGAGGTGGAGAATGGAAGACACCTTTTCCTACTAGCATATCCTCTGCTCCATGAAGGAGCACCATACAATATTACTGGCAGTTTCTGAATTGTGGAGAGCAAAAGTTCAGACTCTCGTGGTACACAAGACTCTGAAGAGTGCAAGTTTCTTCAAAATTAGTCATTGATTCTCTGAGATCTGTGCAGCAATGGAGATGATGGTTCACTGCAATATGTAGTCATTGGTAACAATATCAGGACTGATAAAATTGGCAAACCAAAGTCCCTGAAAGCAGATTGTGACTGCACAGCAGCATGACTGATAGGCAAGAGAAGCTCTCCGGAACGATCTGAGTTCAGTGAGATCGGTGATGACAATCTGATGGAGTGCCAAGGAGCCTGGAGACCACACTTAGTGGAATCATCTCATGGGATTGCACAGTAAAACTGTGAGGGAATAGCATGTGCCATCAGGGAGAGCTGTGTAAGGGACCTTCCCCAGAGCCCAAACCCACAGCAGCACTTTTCCTGGAGTATATTGTGGCTCCTCCAATATGCTAACACCAAGAGCTCATCTCATGCTGCTTATGTTCACTCACTTGTAATGGATGCAAATATCTTTCTGCACACCCTTCTTGGTATAATTCACATCGTCACAGATGGTTATTACAGCAGTATCTCTAGGCTCTGCCTGACTGCAGCAGACCTACACAGAGGAATTAGGGTTGTTCCTCATTGCTCCAAAGAGCTTATTACAACCAGTTTGAAAAAGGATGATATGGAGGAAGTGAGCAGATCCTCTGTCCAGACACAAATTCTCTGTTAGATCCCTTTATGCTAGTAGAGAGAAGGAGGGTTGAAGTGTCTCAGTCACAGGATTTGTGATGATCGCTCCTTCACTTTTGTGGGTTTTTTTTGGTGTGTGTTTTTGTTTTGTGGGCCTTTTTTTGTGTGTGTGTGTGTGTCTCAGACTCAAATGTAGAAAATCTGTGCAAATAACACCAAGGTGCTTTCCAGTCTAACTTGTCTGAACAACATTTCCCAGTGCCAGCAGACCGGTTCAGCCTTGCAGATGGCAAGGAGGTCTTTGCAGTGATTTGATTTGTATGTGTGAAATACATATCCCCCATCTTTGCTTCTGGACATGGCCTAGTTTCCCAGCCAGTGTCAGATGTAGACATAGCAGGACATGGAAGGCTGCTGTGACAAGACACAGGTGTCCTCTGTGAAGGTCCTTGCCTTTGGACAGACCAGGCCAAAGAGCAGGGCCTCATCCTGCAGCATTGGGCAGCCAAGGCCTGCGTGCTGAGCTGTTGTGCATGCAGTGAATGACAGCAGTGCTGTAGGATCTCTGTGGTCTGGCTAGTGGCTTCCAGCAGGGGCTGAAGACACCAGATGTGATTTACAAGCCCTCTGTGACCCAGGACCTCTCCCTGCTGTCTTGGCCACAGGACTACTGTCCGGATCTGCAGATCTCCACCTGCTGAGTTCCTAAACGCTGGGAGCTGAGGTGCTCTGCTTCAGAACCTGAAGGAATGGAGCAGGCACAGTTTTGATGGATCTGTCACATTTACTGTCCTTCCTTGCACCACAACAGTGGCAGCTACTCCACAACAGTACCAGCAGGTTGGCCAGAAAGCAACTCAGGAAGGAGTATGCAAATATTTTCAGAGTGCCCTCATTTGCTCTCCAGTGATGATCTGAAAAAGATTTTTTATCATTTTATTAAAGAGGAGTAGGGTGTGAGGAGGAATTGGATTGGAACAGGGTAGTGAGACTGGTAACTATCATGGAAAGCCCACGTCACACTGGTCAATCATTTACAGAAGCCATGAAATGATACTGTATGCCAGAGAGAGTACAACAGCCAGGTTTATGGTATTTTCTGTACACAGCCATTGACTGATTCTCCAGTGATGCATTCACATGGCATTTTTTCCAGATCTGATAATATCCTGGGCTCTGAGCAACTCTCCTATCTACATAGATATTTTTTTTCCTGAACATATTTCATGCACCTTTGTGCATAACATAGCATTGCTGTATGTGTAATTGCCTATTTTAGATCTCTATCCACTCTTTCTATCCTTTGCTTACGTTTCCCTTGGCTTATGATGGTATCAGGTGCTGAAAGCTGAGCAGGACTGATTGGGCAGGACAGGCCAGCGCTTGAAAGGGAAACCTCTGATGAAGACTGAGTGCTGTGGAAAGTGCTGACAGCACCTGGGGAGGGATGCAGTGCTCTCAGACAGGTAGATGGTTGGGTGGTTCGATGAGCGTGGGAGCTATATCTTCATTGTGTAAGATAATTGACTGGTGGTCATCCAGGTCACCGCACCAGCTGACAATGGAGGATACATCTACGGGATGTGGAGTTTTCTCCCAGGCTGTGGGCTGTTGACTGGCAGGGAGAAAACCCGACGTGTCAGAACGGCTTTAGCCAAAGGATACATCTTCGTTCTAAGAAAGAGATGTCTATTTGGCTTATATTACACCTTATGAGTTACCTAATACAGACGTGAAGACAGAATACTTTAGACTTTGACTCTGGGTTACAGATTAGGGTTGGCCTATTGAGAACTTAAAGGTGATTATGACTTACTAACCTCCGTTTCTTTGTCTTGATTGGGTTAGTTATCCTGTTAGCAAGTCTGAATCAACAAACGCGAATTATGAACATATTTTTTCCTCGATGCTGACAACCTAGAACAAAACATGTTTTTGTCACTGCTGGTTCATTTCTCGTTCTGCACAGATGCTGATCAGGGAAGGAGTTCTTTCATCACGTTGTTGCTGATGGGAACAAGGCATTTGTGATAGATATTTTAGTGATACTTCCAAACCACTCAGGGTCCGATGAATGGGGTGTAGTTATATGACACAAATAACTAAATGAAGTGTAAAAAGCATGTTTGAAGAAACATGTTTTCAGAACTCAGCTGTATCCAAAACAGATCATCTTGAGCTTAGGTATCTCTCCCAAACCACCTATGGCTATATGTGATAAAAATATTTTATCCCACAAAATTGCCTGTCTTAAGATTTTCCCTTCATTTCTTCTAAGGTGGATGTTGGTGGAGGACTGAAAGACTAAACTAGGGCATGATTATTCCCCATGGTGAGTTTTCAAGTTGTTTGTTGCTTTTAAATAATGCATGCAATGTGACTTCCTTCAGCTCTGGGGCAGGGAGGAGAGAATCTGGACAGTGCAATAGCTCTCCCTCTTCTAAAACTTTCATAGAATCATAGAATCACAGAATGGCTTGGGTTAGGAGGGACTCCAAGGATCATCAAGTTCCAACCCCCCTGCCACAGGCAGGCCCCCATGTTACTCAGGGCCTCATCCAACCTGGCCTTGAACACCTCCAGGGATGGGGCATCCACAATCTCTCTGGGCAGACTGTTCCAGCATCTCACCAGTCTTGTAGTAAAGAACTTCCCCCTTATATCCAACCTAAATCTTCCCTCCTTGAGCTTAAAACAATTTCCCCTTGTCCTATCACTGTCTACCCAAGTAAAAAGTTGATTTCCCTTCTTTTTGTAATCTTCTTTTAGATACTGGGAGGTTGCAATCAGGTCTCCCCAGAGCTTTCTCTTCTCCAGGCTGAACGAGCCTAGCTCCCTCAGCCTGTCTTTGTACTGGAGGTGCTCCAGCTCTCTGATCATCTTTGTGGCTCTCCTCTGGACCCCCTCCAACAGCTCCAACTTTCATTTTATCTAAAATGCCATTGAATTGTTGCACTGCCGTAGGCATTACAGTAAGTGCTGTGGTTACTGGAGGGAGGTTCTCTGCTGGCCTGACCTGTTGCATTGTTGGAAGCATGGTCTTCAGGGGCCTTTGACCACTGGCCTCACCATGATGAGGCAATGTCCTGGAGAGGAGAAGAGAGCAACATGGTGAAGCTGATGGCAGAAGCTGATGGGAACTCTGGCACAAAGCCAGGGCAGGTGCTTCTGTGAGAATCATGCAGCACTCTGTGAAGCAGCTCTCTTCTCTGTCCCTATCGAAATGTCTTTTCTGCTCCCCACAAGCTAATTCTGAATGAGGTTCTGTGGTCACCCGCTGGGAAAGGGGAGCTGGGCAGAGAGAAGAAGTGACTGCCCAAGACTGATGCTGGTGAGCAGAGAGTTGGGAATTTTTCAAGTTGACTGGTTTCTCCTCAGGTTAACTCAGTGATTCAACAACACACTAATAAAAGATGTTGATCTTCTGTTCCTGTGACCAGATGGACAGCCTTTTCCAATGTACACCAGAGTCAGCCAGGCAGTGGTCATACAGGCTGGTTGTACTCATGAAGTAGTTCTTATGTATGATGGAAAGAGAGTGTGTGAATAGAAAAAAAGTGTATTTTATAATCTCCAGTAGTTCACAACTTAGAGACCAGTAGAGGAGCACCTGTGTTTAACAGCCCTTGATGGATTTTTCCCTCCATGATTTTGTGTAACAATCTTTTGGTCTCTCTTTTTTTCTTTTTCTTTTTTTTTTTTTTTGCGTCCGTGGCATGTAACAAGGACTTGTACAGATGGACTGCAAACCCCAGAGCACAAAAAGCAGTTTGAGCTTTTTGTTCAATAGCCTCAGAGTAAGCAGGCAAAACCATGTTAGCATAGCATTACATTTTCTGGTAGACTGTATGAATCGGAGCAGCTGCTCTTGGAGGTGAAAGCTCCAGCCAGGCACTGCTTTGGCTCATCTTGCAGTCTGACACATTAATTTTCAGCGTGTAAGAACTGATATCTATAGGCTGACAGACCCACTGTGGTTTGGCATTGTGCTGGCCTTGTGGCAGATCTGAAGGCTGTGTTGGGATCAGGTGCCCATCACATCTGCGCAAACCAACCCTGAGATGGTTCCAGGCAGCTTTCACACATTCACACCAGGAGAGCAAAGGATAGAAAGAGTGGATAGAGATCTCTGCCTTTCTCATGAGTTTATAAATCAATATTTTGACCTCAGGAAGATTCCTGTGAAGTTAAAATTGCAAAGGTAGTACGCAACAGTTACTTCTTCACTAGGAAATATCTAATATGAATATGTGTGTGCTTGTGTGTGCAAAAACAAACAGGGACAAAAAAGACAATCTTTAGTATTTGCCATGGGCAAGGAATACCTGTGTTGCATGTAATGGCTGCTGTGTAGTCCCTGTGCTTTGAAGAGCAGGCTGCATGTTGGTGCCTTTGCTCAGTGAGGACTGGTTTGTGGAGCTGTCAGTTTTGCTGCTGTGTAGGGCTTGTGCTGGGAAGCTATGTGAGCCAGGACAAATAATTTATTCTTCCAGCTTCTGTGGCTTTCTCTGAGTAAATGGCTTTTCATGTAGACTGATGGTAAACCGTACGGACGCATCATACCTAGCTCTACTTTTCTGTCTCCCAAAAGAGCAGGAGAGCAGCCAAAGGGGCAAGGAGAAGGTGTAAGGATGATGGAGTTAGGCAAATACAGAGCCAGATCTCCACTGCTTTACAATGTCTGTAGAGATTCTTGGGGTTCTGGGAGAAGCTGGGCAGAGTCCAAGGGGATTTGTGCACATCTTCAAGAATTTGTGGCATCTCCTCACTGTGATAGTGAGAGCTTATCAGGGGTTTCCTTTGGATTCCTTCACGTCTGTGCTGCCAGCAGCCCTCCAGGCTGGGGCAGATGTGAGAAAGCCACCTTGGCCACCCGTTTCCCAGGCATTCCATCCCTGTGGAGATAGTAAAGACAGATCCCTGGTGGCAGGCATTGCTTGCTACTGGTGTGAGTCATGCTGGCACTGCATGGTGTTTGACACTCTGGTGGGTGTGATAAAGGGTAACACATTTTCTGCTGCTGGCAACAAGGGCCTTGGGCTGTTAGGACTAAAATGCATTTAGGTCTGACTTCAAAACAAATTGGTTCCGTCTTCTTCTCTCACAGTCTAGTCTTCAGTTTCTAATTGAACTGCAAATTCCTCAGAGCTGAGCATAACCAGGCTCCAGGAGACTGCCTACATGCCATCCAGACACCTCCCAGCACTTTACAATGTATTTTATACATGAAAATTAGTTACAGAAACTCTCATTTCTCTGTCCCCAAATGAAATATAGCCTTTGGCAGAAGAAACCAGAAGTTATCTCCATTTGAAGGTGGGGAGTCCTGCAAAATGAATTCAGTTTCTTTGGGTGTAGGTCAATATGATCTTACGCTTAAATGCATAGAATCTGAGCTGCAGTGTGGGCTCTGATGGACATCACCAGTTACTTCTCACCCCTCATTATGTTCAGTGAGTCCCTCCCTCAGCCTGCATCTTTTCACCTTTAATCTCTGTCTTTCAGAGCATGGGCGTTCACAGGAAAAAGCCAGGTTCCACTTATCTCCAGCATGATGATGACCTGTGAACCTCATGGTTTTCCTGCTTGTCTTATCTTCAGATTGAAAACAGAACTGAGCTGAAAGCTCAGCAAGAGTGTTTGAATCCTCAGAGCTCACAGCTCTCCCCATGGGCTGGGGAAAACACTGCAGTGGGACTAGGGTGAGCAGGGGCTGATGGCACACATAGGGAGGTGATGGGATCCTGGCTCTGAACAGGCTGGGGGGATACGCTGCCCACAGGTGTGTGTCAGGCATGAGCAGTGACTGGGGGATGACAGCAGAAGATGATCTGGCATGACCTTGGCTGAAGTCCTGCCTGAGGCTCCCGTGGTCATCACTGATGGCATCACGATACCACTGGTACAGGTGTCCCTGTAGCCTGGTTTCGCTCTCTGTTAAAACATGAGGTTTTGTCCAGGAGGAAACCTGTGTGGTCGCACAAATCACCATGCTCTACAGCATGTAAAAATGACTCAGCTCTGCCTGAAAAGCCAGACAGAGAGCAGAAGGGGATGGTGGCCCACCATAGCAGAGGGTTAAGCAGGGTGGGGGCCAGAACCCTGGTGACCTTTGCTTTGTTGCCCAACAAGTGGGTGAGCAAAGCCCCATGCTACCCCTTCCCAGACAGCCATACTCTCTTCTTGAAGAGCAATTGTAATCGAATAATTCCTCTCCTGCTGACACAACCATCCTGCAGATTATGTCTGGATGAGTGAGCTTTAGCGGTCTGGGGCAGGGAGGCTCTGCCCCCCCTGGCACCATTCTCTCGAAGAGCAAGTTCCCACTCACATACGGCCACATCCCTCTGTCTTCAGTTCTCAGCCCTGCCTGGCATGGTAAGACCTGTTCTTGTTTTACACAAAGGGGACAATGAAGAGAATGAAAATAGGTCCTGTGTCATTGACCTGTTGGGCAATGATTGCACCTTAAGTGGGAGTCAGAATATGCAGTGGGGAAAGCAGTGAGTGGGAGAGGAGCTGAAAGTGGGCTGTGCCTCACGGGGAACTGGTTGGAAAAGTCCCTTTAGGACCTTTCTGGAGATGATGGCATTCCTTGGTGCACCTGGTGCAGAAGGCATGGGTGTGCTGATGGCACCTTCAGCCAGCTGTGGGGCAAGGGGCAATGATGTGGGATGTGAATGCTACGTGGAAGGCCATGGAGACTGGTGTCCTGGAGGTAGGAACACTGCTAGTATTTGGAGAGTAAAGCCATCTGCTGAGAGATCAATACCAGGTGTCTCAGTGTCTGCCATCTGCAGAGGAGGAGATGAGCCCTAAGCATTAGGTGGGAGACCATAGAGAGATGGTGCTTCAGGGTATGTCCAGAGGTAGCTGTTGCAGCTCAGGTAGTACCAGTGTTGTACAAGTCTCTCTGAAACCTGGCCATGCCTAGTTCAGCTTTCCTGAGGGAAACTGGTTTCCAGGGAACCTGATTCAACTTTTGGCCTCCCTTTGATGAAGTGTGCATGCAGCCTGGATGCAGTCATGGAAAAATGGCCCAGCAGCCCCTTCCCATTGGGATCCTGCCTTGATTCCTAAAGGTGCCTGGAGAAGTCTTGGTCCCAGGGCTAACCCTGGCACCTTCCCTTGTTCTGGTGGAGTAGTCAGCTGTTCTCATCCACTGTGAGGAGCTCTTCTGTTGTGCTATCTGCCGGGCTCCTCTCATGCTCTGGGGAGAAGTTAATACTCCACCAGCAGGGCTAATGGACTGGCAGTGTTCCAGCTGCTGATTAGCACAATTAAGAGATAAATGAGCTCCTGAGTACAGAGGAAATGTGCACTGTCAAACCAAGCAAGAGGAGTTTCTCCTTGTGGAAGTCTGACAGCTCTGGAGTCCATGGGGACTCATCCAAACCAGGGGAATGGTTAGCCTGGCTCTTCAACATAATTTGTGTCAACACCAGTACTAACGGTGGGCCTTGGCTGTACCAAAATGCTCTGCTGAGAACTTCCTCTCCAAACTGAGACCTATACTACTAGTGCTGGAAGAGTACCTGCCCTAGGGAAGCAAATGTATTTATGTTAGCAGGTGATGGCTTAATGTGTGATGGAAAACTTTGTACATCTTCATAGAGTCTACGTCGAGTGAAGTTTGAATAGGTGAGTAAGTCAAGGTAAGCATCAGGAGCAGAATGGAGCTGAGAGAGAACATTCTGTTCTGATAAAACTTACAGGAAAACCTTATAGGATGGTACTTTGTAAGAAAAGTTAACTCATGACTGTGTTGGGCTGATACTGGTGCGTGAACATGGTTGGAACATGATTTTGAGAATTTGGCTGGAATTTAGAAGAAAGTCTCTAACCTTCACAGTGTCAAGGTCTGGTAAAAGGCTTCCACCAGAAGTAGGGACAAAAAGCCCTTACACCTGAAATGGAGACAAGTCAGGTCATGAAAGGGAAGAGGTGGTGTTCATAGTGGTAGGGGGCTTTTTGATGACCCCAGAGCCCCTTGCCAGCCCCGCAGGTGAGTGAAGCCAGGCAAGCATGAATAAGCCAGTCTGGGTGACTGCAGCTCTGCTCCCAGCCCCTGGCTGACTCACCAAATCACCTCAGCTGGGAGCAGATAGCTGGGGCAGCCCATCTCTCCTGGTGCTGTGCACCTCTGCAGGGTCCCCACTACAAACACCAAGGGATGCCAGCTGCTGGTCCGATTCACAGATTTGGCCTTAGATGCTTATTTTAGGTAGAGATGGACTGCCATTTGGAGCTGTCCTTCTCTGCTCATGGTAAAGTGGAGGCTGACAGGTCCAGTTTCATTCCAACACATTTTGGTTTTGTGTGATGATACTCTGCCCTATAGGACTCACAGAAAGGTTTCATTATTTTCATTTCATTAGCAGACTATCTTCATTGGATGTACGCAAATGTATTAAAACAGAAGAAAACAAAACTATAAGATTCTTGCATATTCAGCATCTGACAGAGGAGCCTGTCTGAAAACTTTTAGGTGAAAAATTAATGCCTCAATGCCATCTTGTGGAACAAATCGCGTAAGAAGGCAGGCAGTGGTGAGAGGCCCATCCAGTGCCTCTGTGACTGGTGATGCCAATCCAGAAGCACGCTGGAGTTCTAGTGGGTTTGCTGGCAATTTCAGTGATTGTGCTGTAAATACTATCACTACACCAAACTTTGTTTTTTTTCTCAGATAAAAGTCCAAGTCCATGGGAGACCAGCATTTCCAGAAAACATTTCCTCATTTTTCAGCATGAATTAGAATATATAGATGCCTATAGCTAAGGCTTGAATAAAAGAGAAAAACTTTTCAGAGATGTAGCAACTGTCTTGCTGTAAGGGGAAGGAGTCTGCTTGAAGAGCAATCCAGGGGTCAGAAGTGAAGTTGCAGGTCTGGCTGTGGGCATGGACTAACTTGACCCTCTTCCATCTGAGAAATGCTGTGAGCTCTCCACGGCTTACCCCAGTACATGGGACCCTTCCCTGCTGCTCTCACCTGAAGAGGTGAGAGGAGAAGCAGCTTCCCAGGTTCTTTCTCATAGATGCTCAGTCCTACAAGTGAGAGAATAGATCATGAACTTTTGCAGTGTGGTGTCGCAGAGGGGAGGACAGTGTGGGCTGAGCACTGTGTCCCCATCAGGACAGCTGCTGGTGGCTCTTCCAGAGCATCCCTTACAGAAAGACACTGAGAAGCTGCAGGTTAAGGGAAAGGTGGAGAAAACCAACCAGAAGTCAGGCACAGCACAGGGCGCGCACAGGGAGAGCAAATGCTCAACCTGGCGCAACACCCAAGGTGTTGTGCTTTGCCCAGACACAGGCAGAGCTGCACATCAGCACCAGGCAGAACATCCTCACTGCAGACTGGGCATGCACCAAGCCATCCTGCCAAGCACCAGCAAATGAACCTAATCCATCCTGTTAAGGAAAATGGCACCAAACCATCGGCTAGGGGGTTATAGTGCAAAGCACCACCACAGTTCCTGTTCAGCACTGTCCCTGGAGGTGTTCAAGAAATGTTTAGGTGTTGTACTAAGGGACATGGTGCAGTGGGGAAATATTTGTGGTAGGCAGATGGTTGGACTGTATGACCTTGGAGGTCTTTTCCAACCTTGGTGATTCTATGATTCTAAGGCTATGGAGAAAGAGAGTGGCCTTAGGAGCACACCAACTTACTGCTCCATTGCTTGGGAGATGGGCAGAGACTCAGGAGATTGCAGCATTCTGCTGGCAGAAACATTGCATGCTCGCCATTTAGTTTTAAAAGGATGGTGTCTGTGTGTGGAAGCGTCAAAGCTTGCAGCTACTTTATTGGGTTGTTCATCTTTAACCAAGTGAATGAAAGTGTCTGGGGGTGAAGGGAGGGTGCCAAGTTTCAAAGGGTAACAGCTCAGTGCAATGAAGTGTGCTGTCACAACAGGATCTTCTGTACAGCTGCAGGCTGGATCCAGGGAGCAAAATGCTGGAGAAGATTCAGAAGATGCTGACAATCCGTAGCAGCTCCGTCAGGGAGCTGCTGGCAGAAGCACTGGGGATGTACCTGCTGATGGTAAGGAGGGGGTGTGCCCAGATGTGTGTGTTTGTGCAGCACGAGTGAGGGCAGCATTTGTAGCAGAAACCTGTAAGGTCTGAGGTTTCCTATCACATCCTCAGGGCTGCTCAGCAACAGGCTGTTACTCTCTGGTGGTGCTGCAGATGATGCTGATGCTTTTCTTCAAACCCTGCTGGAAAGGACGGGGTGGTCTGGGCAGGTGCCTGAGCATGTGGCCTGCAGTCAGAATTCTGCTTATAGTTGTTACATGCTGGCAAATGGATGGTGCTTATCTCAAATCATACAGAAGCTCTCCTCTTGCTTGAGGCATTTGTTGCACACAGAAAAAGTGAAGTGATTTTGAGCTTTTGGGCTGCTTGGAGGTGCTGAGGGGAAGAGGGTGAGGAAGGCAAGGGTGAGGCTTTGCAGTCAGAATTGATGTTAGCAGTGATGCGCCCACCAAGTTTAGAACCTTTGTGCACTGGAGCAACACAGCAGAACAAGATCCCCTCTCTGCAAAGGTCTGGTGCCAATTTACCACACCTGGTCTTCACCTGTAGCACTTCTAGTTTGAGAGCAGCACTTTGGGCTAGATAGAGGATGGGGGATGATCCAAATAACTCATGCTTTAGGACACTTGTATAGAAGAAAGATAAGATCAGTGTGAGCATGGGCCCTCAGACACACCTGTCCTCACAGATGTCATTCCTTGTTTCATTGGCAACAACTGTGTGTGCAAAGGATGCTTTCTTCTCATCACATCCTACTGCATGTCCTGCCCCTTGAAGTTCGCTCCTGCTGCACAGGTAGTTTTGCACACATTGGAAGTCAGAGTACATACACCCGTGACTTCCCAGCTGAGCTGAACAAACCATTTGCCTTTTCACTCCCTTTCTTTTCTTTTTTGATGGCCGGACACCCCTGGTCATAAAGAACAAGTCTGAGGGGCCCTGCCAGGGCATTCAGTATAGGGACGAGACTGTCATCTGCACTAGGACAGTCCAAGGGAGATTTTGGAACTTTCAGCCCGTGCTAGCTCTTTTCTCACTGAGCCCCATAAGGGAACAGAGCAGGAGGAGGGATGTCGTGCACTGTCCCCATCAAGGATTGGTGACAAGCAGCATCCAGCATCTGAATCCAGCATCCAGCATCTGACCCTTCAGCAACTCCATGGCCCTCGGTGCAGCTGGAAATGTACTGGTTGCATCCCTTGGACTCCTGGCTGGGTTTTGTTGGGAGGATGGTATACAGACAAGGACTGTTTTAATGAACAAGTGATTTTCCTAAAGGAGGGAACAAGGCATCAGGAGTAAATGGCATGAAGAATGGAGAAGCCAGAAAAAACTTCTACTTTGTGTCTATGAGAATAGGTGACCAGAGGTTTGGGTCTGTGCTGAAAAATAGATTCTTTGTCCTGTGCTAACTTTTATTTGTTTATTTTTTCCCCAGGGTAGTGTTGTTGAGCTCTAAAAGCCAGGGCTCCTGCCCTGCCCTCCCTGACTACATACCATCCTGCCAAACCAGAGCTTTGTGCATTTGGCTTCTGGATCTGGCTTTGGAAAAACTCAGAAATGAGTCGGCAGAGTTTTTGTAATGATTTTGCAGTTGCTGAGGGACATCAAGGATACTGCTTTTTGGGGTTTTGCTGAGGCAGGCTGAGAGAATGTCCCACACTGAGTCTGCAGCTTCATGCAGAACAGAGTGTAGTCTGTGTATACAAGAGAGATAAGAGCAGAGTTTCTGGGAGGCAGCGGATTTGGGAGATGTCTGAAAGGGAGAGCAGACACATGAGATAAAATTTGAATCCATGCACAGCAGCCAGTAAAGATTCAAATCAAAGCAGGACGGGACAAAGCAGAAGTTAGATGGTACAGGGCATGCTTTCCAAGTCCTGAGAGGTTGGAGATGCAGAGACCTCAAGAGGAGCTTTGTCCTTCTCCAGATCTGAGTATTAAAACTGTGCAAGAATTGATTTTTTCCAACCTCAGGACCACAATGAATGTTGAAACAGAATTTATCCTAAGGCCAGAGCAATTTCTTAAATATGTCCTTTCCTGCTGGAGAGTGTTTGCATTTCTTTTTAATTTCTTTTCCAGTTTCCTTTTAGTCACTACAAAAATATTGGAACTGGTTGTTTTCAAACTGAACAGTATTTGTGTCAAGAACTTCAACCGGAATTAATTTCCTAGTTTTTGGCTGAAACAGGTTACCAAAATTAGAGTTGAGTTTGGCAGACAGCTGTGTGTTGCCTAAACTACTTTTTTCGTCAATAAACTGCACACCAGAAAAGGAAAGATGACAAGAACTTGCCCGCCCTCCTTGCATAAGGCAGGGGCCATGTCTTGGGGTGGCTGTGGTAAAGGTCCCCAGGTTCATATCCCTTGTGCTACAAGCACAGTGTGCCACCATGTGTACACCATGGACATCATATCTGGGTCCTAATACCAAATGAAGACCAGAGCATCTGCTTTGGTGTGTTGGAATATGCACCAGTAAGAGGTACTCAAGCTCCTGCTCAGCTTTTGGAGAGAAGGGGTCTCCTGATCTCCTTGATCTCCTGACAACGGGCAACTTAAGCTCTTCCCATTTTTGAAAGATAATTGGTACTGCAGAAAAGCTACAAGGATACCCAATCCACTATGGCAATAACATTACTTTAATACCCCTTTCCCTCTTTATTTTCTATGTACTAGGTCTTGGGCTTATCCTCTGCGGCACAAGTGGTATTAGGAAAAGGAGAATTTGGGCAGTATCTGAGCATCAATTTGGGATTTGGCATTGGGGTCACCATGGGGATCCATGCGGCTGGAGGCATCTCTGGTAAGACACTTGAGCATAATCTCTATGTCTCTAAAGGCCCCGGGTGCCAGGGGCAGCAGGAGTGGTTGCAGAGCAGTGGGTGATGGCACAACATGGAGGGGCTCTGGCCTCTCCTGCAAAAAATTCAGCCCCAGAGAAGAAGAGCAGAACAGGTGTGGTGAACCGTAGCTGTCATGGGGTCAGCCTCGTGATCCAGAGATAACAGCCAAGTCCTTGGTGGGGAGGTGGCACTGAGGGGGTCACAATGCACAGCCAGGTCAAGAGCAGCAGGGGACAGGGCAGTCCTTGTGTGCTGACAGTCTGCTGACTCCAAACGCACGTTATGGGCTGAGCGAGAGGGTGCATGTGTTGATGGTCCAGGTGAGGCTCCTGCAGCTCCTCTGCAAAACTTGGCTGTTAGAGCCAGGGTTACAGGGCTGCCCACTATGAAGACTAAAAAGGGCACGGGCAGCCAAGAACCCAGAGTGTTCTGGGGGTGAAGAGCAGGGGCTCTGCAGGGACAGTTGTTCCCACGTTGCTCATGAGAGGAATTAGGACCCACTGCTCCCTCAGGGTTCTGCCAAAGCAGGGCAGGACATGCACTGGGTATTCTTGGGACTTCCTGCTCACCGGTGGGAATAGGCAGAGGCAAGGGGGGGAGGAAGTGGAAGAGATGAAGCCATCACCTCCCTTGCAGTCAGCAGAGTCACGTTTCAGCAGTGCCCATGTTAGGCACTTGGTTTATGCCATCAGAACGTGGCCTGAGAGATAAGGAGATCTGGCAGCATGCTGCCAGTATGACCCATGGGGAAGTAAATCATTTATTGCAAGTGAAAGCTTATTGTTGATGTTGCAACAAGGAATAGTATGGAAATTTTCTCCTTATCACCCACACCAGGCACCCCCCACAAACTCAGGGGGTGGTGTTTCAGGAAGTGGTGTTTCGGGGCCATAGGGTGATAGCTCTCACATGACAGAGCATTACCTTTGACTTGTGCAATTTCTGCATTCATTTGCACCAAGTTAAGTGATTAAGGGCTCTAGTGGGCAGAAAATTAAGGCAAGTAAGTCTTTGTTCTTGAACTGCTGGATCACAGAGGTGTCCAAGGACAAAGAGGTGTCTAAGACTAGGGATAGCTTTGAAAGAAATCTTTTTTCTGTGCAGAGAGTCAGCTTTAAGACCCCCTAGGAAGCTGTGGAGTCACACTGGGAGAAGTGGGCTGAGCAAAGGAGAAGAGGTCTCAGATCAGCCAGCAGCAGGGTAGCTCCGGGACCAGTAAGGGCTCCTTGACATTGTGATTTGGCTTCATTTGTATTACAAGATGCTTCTTGTGACCCTTGAAGTGGCTGGTCATCCACACAGAGGACCAGAGAAGTTTGAAGAAAAAGAGATCTCCCCCCATTTCTGTTGCAGCTGTGGGATGGCAGCAGGTGGTACATGCACTTTACCTCACTCCATCCTGCATTTTGATGACATTGCGTTGGTCTGGATCTTACCCTTTCCAAGTCCATGGGAGGAGAAAGCTAAATGTTGGAAGTTGTAAGGAAATGCAGTCCAGTCCCTGACAATGGAAGGGCAGTGTCTGCTTCAGACCCATGGCTGTAACCATGGTCCGCACAACTTCTATTAACTCCTTGCTTCAAAAGCTAAATCCCTACTGACAATGCCATGCAGAATTTGCTTTGCAAATATGATCAGTTCTGCAGTTTGTTTCCCCAGTGCCTCATTACCTTGCTGTCAAATGTGTTATTGGTCCACAGCTCCACATCAGCTGGAGAGATCTGCTCTGTCAGGATCAGACATTTTCAGAAGGCTTTTTTTCATGGTTTGAGATACAGTACAGCTCACCTACCTGTAGCCTGGCGGTGATGAGTCGCAGGTTTGGGATCTCTTTAAGTTGAACCAAGGGATGTTCCTACAGGACAGGACCAAGAAAGCTGCCTTTGACGGGTGAGATGACTGACTCTCTGGAGGCAACCTGTGCTCTCCAGAGAGCTGAGCAAAGGATGTCTAACTCCAAAAGAACAGACACTAAGGACTCCCTCCCTGCATCACTCAGCTGCCAAAGGAAAGGATTCAGTTTTGCATTTATACAGGAGGAACACCCTGCCCTGGTAAAGTCTTGGTGATTGCTGTTCTGGAGCAAGGTCTGAGTCTCTGCTCTGGGATGTGGGATATGGGCATGCTCCAAATTAGGTGCAATAGGGCCGATGTATCTCTCCTTCGTGGTTTTGCAGGAGCTCATCTGAATGCTGCCATCACAATCACACATTGCGTTTTTGGAAACCTCCCCTGGAGAAAGCTTCCAGCTTATCTGCTTGGCCAGTTCCTGGGCTCCTTTCTGGGAGCAGCCACTGTCTTCGGACTCTACTACGGTATGGTTATGTCTGTATCACAGGGGTTACTGTGGGTACTTTTTCAGTCTCAACTCACAGTTCATCAAAAATGTTTCTTGTCACAGCACCCAGTGTGATGTCACGACTCTTGGATCATGGGCCAGACCTTTATGGCTCAAGGCCAGGGCAGGGCCCAGGAAGGGTATTGCTGGAGAACACCCCTCCTTTTGCATGGGGCATTCCCACTGCCAAAACTGTCTCAAGACTGGTAATTTTGTAAAAAAATATATATTAAGAAAAAGATTAAAAACATGCATTTTGTCAGCAAAAGGCCTGCAAAGGTTTCTGTTAGCTGTGTTACCAAGAATCAACTACAGCTAGAGCTCTGGTCTGTGGAAAATAGGACAGCAACTCATGTTTATGAGCAGAGGACTCAACACTGGTAGGCTCCAGCATGCCTCACTTTCTGAGAAGTGGGGGAATGGAGGCCACTCAGTGCACCCAGAGCATCCTGCCCCATATCTCTGTGCAGGGACAGGGAGTTGGACCGGATAAAGAAGCAGCTGCAGGCTAAAGTTTGTGGTGACAGATATCACTGAGATTGTGCCCTTCAAGGAGTGTTTGATTTCATCCTATCTGTCTCTCATTGCCTCTCTTTGTGTCTTTGCTGACTGCAGTGGGTGGACTTGTGAACATGCCATGTGTGATGAACTCTGTACTGGCCACTGCCCTTACTCCTGTAATTCTCATCTCTCCTAGAAGCACTGTATGACTACACCAAGGGGAATTTTACAGTGACAGGACCAACTGGCACAGCATCGATCTTCTCCACTTACCCTTCTCCCTATATGTCCTTATCCGGCAGCTTTTTCACAGAGGTCAGTGGGGATGGCTGTGGTGTGTTGGGAAAAGTTGGGTGGTAGTAGGCCCTAGTGCAGGTCTGGGTAAGGGACTCAGCTCTACATGTGCAGACACAGTCGCCACCTAAGCTACAAGCAGCCCACCATCCAGGCAGATGCCTGACTCATAGCATCCAAAGCTTCTTGAGGGCTGAGCAAGAGCACAGAATAATGAGGCTTGGGGGGGGGGGGGGGGG
>JAOWBP010004700.1:5409376-5419810 GCA_028571105.1 Tragopan temminckii | reverse complement strand
CCCGTAAACTGTCAGGGTCAAGGGATCAACAGGCTTCTTCTTTTGTTTCTGAGCTGAGGACGCTGTGCCTGGACAGTCAGGAGGATGGTGAGAGCTGGAGATCCTGCATATAACCATCTGACTGCTCTGTCTCCTGTGACTGTGCTGTTGCCTTGCTGCACAAGAAACCAAGTGAAAATGAAAACGTGCTACCAAGAGCTGTGGGGTTCCTACTCTAGTAGTACCTCTGCAAGCAGTCCAAGGTCCTCCAGGGGCATTTTCTGAAGCAGATAGAGACAGGAGTCATCATCTCTATACAAACAACTGTCACTGATGTCTTAGGCACAGCAGATCTATGATTGCCTACAATGTGTTGTCACAGACAGGATATTCTGTTTCCCAGATAAGAATCCATTATCTACTTTCACTCTTAACAGGGTGGATGCAGCAAGCTATATAATCCATCAGTCTTGCCAGGAATGATGAGATCTGCCTCGTTATTTGTTTGTTATGGCTCTGTGTCTGTTGAACAAAAAGTACTTTAAATAACCTATGCCCCTAACTTGAAAGATGGAGGGTGCTGACAGTTCTGAAAAGCTTGTGTCAGTTCTAGAATATTTTTGTTGTTGATGTGGACACATTTTCATTGGAAAATGACTCGTCTCTTTTTCAGAGTCACTTATGAGGAAGGAATAACATTAGGGCCCCTTATGACTTATCATCCCCCCTGCTCAGACAGTCTGGGAAGTCTCTGCTGAGTGGGATCCTCCTGCCTTTGCCGCTCTCTCCCCTCACTTGTTTTCCCTTTACTGCTCCTGCAGTTTATGGCGACGGTGATGCTGTTCTTGGGCATTTTGGTCATCCATGATGAGAAAAATAATGGAGCTCTGAAAGGCACACAGGCTCTGCTCACGGGTATCCTGGTTCTGGGCATCGGCATGGGGATGGGGATGAACACAGGCTACGCCATAAACCCCTCCCGGGACCTGCCACCAAGAATCTTCACAGCAATTGCTGGCTGGGGAGTGGATGTCTTCACGTGAGTGACCTGGTTTCACACTGTACAGCTCTCTGGGAATGAGAAAAGCTCAAGATAACATGGCCATGGAGCTTGTGTACTCCTTTACAGAAAGCAAATATTGTGCATAGAGAAGCTCCATGCATACACAGTTCTCCAGTATAGGATTCACCTTGACATTTGGATGTCCCAGTTTAGAAACCAGGAACAATCCACCTCTTAGCTAGAGATTGAGCTGTTATTGCAGTGACTGGAGAGACTGTGATTTGGCTCACCAGAAAGCAAGTACTTGCAGCTGGATTGCTGAATCGCTTTCCTAAATTTAGATGTCTGTATCTACTTTCCAGAATCTACTAAGATGGTTTCACACCACAGCTTTTTCCATGGTGAAGGCATTAGCAGAGTCTCTGTCCTGTCTCAGCTGCTCATTTTCATGAAGACCATGCTGAGCCAGTTTCCAAGGCCAATAGCAAAAGTTACCTTCCTTCCAGCTATTAGACTGATGGATCCAGAATTTATCTAAGTCATCTGGACAGCTGAGTGTGTGAAATGGCACCAGACACCTCTGCTCACAAAGCTCAGCTCACCTCACAGCAGCGGGGCAGCAGTTCCTGTGTGGCTCACTGGATGCCTCTTCTGTGTTTCATTTTAGGGCTGGAAATTACTGGTGGTGGGTGCCACTCGTAGCTCCAACACTGGGAAGTCTTGCTGGTGCTTTAATCTACAAACTCTTAATTGATATTCACAATCAACCCGTCCTGGAGCATGGAAATGAGAAAGGGCAGACAGTCATTGAAAGTTCCACATTGTGATGGCCATCCTGACAGCAAATCCTGGGTGGGCACATGCATTGACAACTGAAGAGCAACCAAGTGGGTAAGAGCATGTGCAATGGCATTGCTGAAGTGCATGCTTTTCTCACCTTGTGGTGAATAAATGAGAGAGTAGCTTAAAATAAATCTGTTCTGCTTAACCAGACAAACAGGGTCTCTGAGACACTGGGCAGACCTGAGAAGGGCTAGACCTGTCTATGAGCTGAAGAAATTATTCAATCTTTCTGAGTAAAAATCTGCACCCAGAAATCACATTCTGGAGATGCAAAACTCCAGTTACCTGTAAGTTCATTGCAATCAAATGTAAGATTCAGCATGGCTGGAATAAAAATCAGTCAAGTGAAAATCAGGCAATACACTGTTGCAGAAACAAAGAAGTTTTGATCTGGAATATTCTGCTGATGAATCAGGGGCTCAGATTTGTTTCCATTCGCTAATCTGCCATCTTAACTATTATCCAGTTTGTCAGAGCACATAGAATCAGGTTGGAGGGGACCTTGAAGATCTTCTAGTTCCAGCCGCCTGCAGTGACCAATGGGAGGGTTGCCAATCAACAAATCAGGCTGCCAAAGGCCCCATTCAACCTGGCCCTGAATGTCTGTAGAGAAGAGCAAGGACAGCCCAGTAAAGTAGTAGTCTGGAGAGTTTACCTCACTGAACATAGCCTCACTGGAACAGGCCAGATGTTTTGCACTATGCAGGTGTGACGGAGCCTCATGCATTATAACTGATGGGTTAGACTTTAACTACAACCTTATGAGAAGATTCAGACGACTTCTGTGGCAGCATATCCAAATGTCAAAAAAACTTGATTCTCCACTTTGATTGTAAGAGAAACATGGGAATACACCACTGTGCTCCTGCATCAATTCTGCAACGTACGTCTGAATGAGGAAATGGGCAAGCAGTAGCCTTGCAGATCTGTAGCACCATAGGACCAAAAGTACAACACTGTCATCAGTATCAGCCTATCTCCAGGCTGGGTGATAAGGCAAACTCTTCTGGTTTCATACTTGCTTTAGCAAATATGGTACATACGTCAGGAATATGACTGTGGTACAAGGGCTGGACGCTACGGAGACACAATACATGGCTCTACACTGTTCATCATCACTGTCATACAGAATTTCAGAAACTGGCATTTACTGGCTTTAACAGCCATTCATGTCACACTACCAAAAGGATTACTGCTGTATTACTGTGGCATGGGATTAGATGGTAGGTACCATATCTGTTTCCTCATTAGAGTTCACATTTTATTAGTAGAGCAGCTACTCTGGGCACAAGATGCACATCAGCTTAAGAGGGCAAAAGAATACAAGAAGATTTTCTTATGTAGGGGCTGATAGAGGGCAGATATCAGGTAACTTCTGTGTCAGCAATCTCCATTAAAGGTGGGCTGCAGTAAGTGCTACAAGCCAGCAAAGCATATCAGAGCCAGAGATGCTGGCTGCAGAAATCCTGAACAGTGAACATAGGATGGAAGTAGAAAAGCTGTCACACAGATGGGCCTTTTCATCTATGCAGCTCAGGGTGGGATCAGCTTAAAAGATATGTAACTTATCCCTTCTCAGTGAAAGTCTCTCCGGTGCATTAAAACAAAACAAAAAAATCCAGCCTACACCCTACTGTTACTATACATCCTTCTGCATGTGCTCTCAAAGGTATTTCAAATGCCCAGTGACTCTGGAGGAAAATATTTAAATCTTTATTAAAATACTATTAAGCATTTAACAGGGTGGCTTTGTTTTCCTGAAGACCATACAAACACTTGCAAAAAACTCACAACATCCCTGTGAGGTAGGTTGGTCTTATGTAATTATGTGAGCATTTCATAAATTAAAAAAAATGCTTTTATTTAAATAATCAACTCTTATTTGGAGATGGTGACTTTTATTTCCCTGCTTAGACATAAAACATGCTACTAGGTGGTTTCAGCATATCTAAGAGGACAAACTGGCACTGAAAACATCCAGTACAGAAAACCAAGGGGTCCTCCTGGCTTACAGGACTCTAGCACAGCAGACCCACCTGCAGCTGCCCTAGCTCAGCATTTCCCACAAGAGGAGAAAGTGGAGACAGTGAAGGACCTTGCAGGTTCTGATTGCTGGCAGGCTAATTGGAAAGGACATCATACAGATGTCACTATCTGAAAAGAAATGGTACAAAGGCTAAGAAGTGGTCTAGACTGTAGAGCAAGTGTCTCCAGGCCAACACAGACATGGAAGCCCTGGGATCCTCTTCAGTGTGAATCTGAGCAGAAGCTGGAATGAGCACAGGAAATGTAGAGTTTGACTGTCTGAAGTGGAAGATATTTCTTTGTTCTGTGGGTTCCAGCCTGCTCCCATAGCATGCAAGGTCAGGACACTTTACTTTGAAAGGAAATGACAGAAATATACTCTGTAATTCAGCACGAGTGATCTATTAAAGTAACAGTGACTTACGTTTACTTTCATTTCACTGCTGTAGTTATACAGGAATAACAAGTTCCCCACAGAGCAGTGACATCAAGGGCTTCTTCATGCCCTCTGAAAAGTACATACTTCAAGCAGGAGGGAATTAAATCAATGTCTCAAGGTTTGTTATCCAAGTTGCCTGGAAATACACCCCTCCCACAAAGGGTCCAGAGGGCAAGGTGTGTGAGGAGCGGCTGATGTCCCTTGGTTGGTTCAGTCCAGAGCAGAGGAACTCAGGGGAGCCTTGTTGGCTTGCAGCTCCTCACAGGGAGCGGAGGGCAGCACTGAGCTCTGCTCTGTGTGACAGCAGCAGGGCCTGAGGGAACAGCACGGAGCTGTGTCAGGGGAGGGGCAGATGGGTGTTAAGAGAAGGTTCTTCACCAGAAGGTGATGAGCATGGAAGAAACTCCCCAGGGTAGTGGTCATGGCACCAAGCTTGACAGAGCTCAAGAAGTGTCATCATCAATATAGCTGAGTTTGGGTGGTCCTGCGTAGAACCAGGTGTTGGAGTTGATGATCCTTCCAACTTGGGGTATTCTACGATTCTGTGATTCTATGGTTATATTTCATGCAAATCCTGCATCCTATTCACGCAAATGGAGCTTGTTTGAACCACTGAGATTCTGCATCAGAAAACATCAAAGCTTCTTGCTTTTTTCAGGGTCAGATCTGTGGGTCTCGCTTCCTTGAAGAATTCCCAGCTAATGAGGAAGTCTTGGTGGAGAGCACATTAGTGTTGCTCTTTTGGACACCGGCTGGCTGGGAGGGTTGTTTCTTTTTCATCACTGGAGTTTTGTTCTTGCTTTTAAATACCTTATTGGGGTCCAGCTTGTTTACAAAGGAATCGGCTTCTTCAGAAAGAAGAGTTGTATTGATTGTTATGGGTTTATACATGTTAAACCATTGCTGAAAGACAGGATGGTGGAAAAGGAGTAAGTTAAATATCAAACTAAAATTATACATTTTCTGCCTGTTTCTTCTCATCCTAGTGCCCTGATTTTAATCATAATCTGCATACCAATTTGCAGTTTACAGGACTGTGCAAAGTGCCTTCTGATAGGGATACAGCCCTGGAGCTGCCTCACATTCCAGACAAGGAAGAGGAGAACCAGAAACAAACCTAACATTATTTTTCCTGCAGTGTAATTCCTATCAGGAGAAACTCTTAATCATCATAACACTTAAATCATATGAGGAAAAGCAAAGGGAGGAGATGAAACTAGGCCACTTTTATCTAGGCTCAGTGAAGCAGAAAAGATTAAAAACCTGGAATGAAAAAGTGCTTATGAAATATAACCAAACTAGCTGCACTTCTCAAAAGATAGTCTGCCTCACTCTCTTACATACAATATTATGTTTTTTTTTTTAAACTCTTGACACAAAGGATTTTGTGTTTGTTTCTCTTCAGCCTGATTTAATGTTTAGAAGTGACCACAAGACTTTTTTTTTTTGTTCCCATATGCCCCACAGTTATGCCCTGAAGATCCTACATCTCTGTGCTTTTCCTATCAGTTTTTCATTGATGAAGTCATGAAATAAAACTGCAGGGGTTAAAGTATTACAAATCTGAGACCATTCTCACTGAATTATTTAAGAAGATAAACAGAAGATCAATACCAAATGTAAATAGCAGTCTGTTCATATACTGCTTTGTGGCAAAAGGTTTTAATATACCATCCTGAAAGACCTTTACAAATTATAATGGTTAACATACTAGGAGGATTTAAACTAACAAAGGCTGCAAATGATTAGAGAGTACATGAATAATTTTGCAAAGTTTTGCAAATATACTGAATATAATGAAATATTCTAGCAAGAAAACTACAAAAAGGCAGAGCACAGACAAATGCTAATATAATATGCACACAGCCCTGACCACAAGGTAGTGCACAGTATGATAGGGAAGATACCAGAAATGCAAGGGGACAAACTGATAGAAGGGAATTCAATAGTGATTTTAGTGAATAATTTTGATGCACACACAGGACTGAGGCAGGCAACATGAAATGTCATGATGGTAACATAGCCATCATGTGTGGGTTAAGTACAGGACACTCAACAAGACCTGCCAGGCCTTGCCAGCGTGCACTATATCAGCTCACACAAGGTGGAAGCTGAATTAAGGTTGAAGGCCCAGTCAGGCGCAGAGGAATGAATAGAAACCTCTAAGCGGGCTACAGGCAGAACAGGATGGCTAATTTAATGGTATAGAGAGTCTGGACTGGTCTGTACTTGGAGTTCTCCTATGGGTACTTCTGTGATTGCTGGCATTTAAATTACTCTTCTGGGCACCATTTTTATCAAGGTATCCCTTTGCAACTGATGAGGATAGGAGAAGAATTGGTATTCTTTGCTAGGTTGAAGTTGATAGTTCTCCTCTGGGCTTCTGTCTAATGTATGCCTGGACTTCCCTCTCCACCTAGTTAGCAGTGGGATCTTGTTTGGTGCTATGCCTAGAAAGCTTATCTAGACAAATATCACTTAGACAAATGACTTTACATCTCCTCTAGCAGTCACGGAAATGGAGACTGGCCTCCAAGTCCAGAAAGCAAGCACTTAATAAGCTACCACCACCTGTTAAAAGAGATGAAAGGTAGAGATCAATTAAGGTGAGAAAAGTATATTTAACACCATGGTAGTGAATTTACTAATGTAAATGACTGTTAATATGGTAGGAGGGAAGGGCTCATGGCCCCTCCCATGGCTCACTAGGAAGGTCTTGTTAAGCTTACAGACTGTCAAAGATTGGAAGATGTTTTTCCAATCTATAATTAACACAAAATGCTGACAAGCTGGATTCTACTGTCTTACCTTGGCTTGAGGGCTGACTCCATAGCTGGTGAAGGCATACTGCCACTGTGGGAGACCCAGGTGAGTGATGAGCAGGCGGTAGTAGGCTGTGAAGGTTTTGGTAAGGAAATGCCAATACAGAGCTCTGTCTAGGAACCATATCTCTGTGTCTGGGGACACAACTAGAACCATACAAGCAGAAACCATACTGTTGCTTTATAGCTATATGAAATCAATCCCTGACCCACTGTCAAGTGGGAGACAAAACATAGTTATGGAAAAGGCTGCACCTTCTAAAACCCAGCAACCCTGACTAACACAGATGATTATCCACCAGGGAGAGTGGTTTAATGGATAAGAGCTTGCTGTCTGAAGAAATCCTGATTCCTCTCCCAGGATCACACAATAGCCATTACAATCACTTTCCCCACTGTAAAACCTAAGCAATCCTATTTCTATCTAGCCTGGGACTGGCACTCTACATTGAACATCCTCAGACAACAGCTACTTTGTAATGCAATTTTAACGCATTTTCATGGCCAACATTTATCTGCCCCACAAAATATAAACAACTAACTCAGCTGTCAGTCATCTAGATTACTGAGTAAAGTCCAGAACTCATGGGACAGTGTATTCTGCCAACAAAAACACATTTTGCAAAATCTCAAAATGGTTATCAAACATTTCTCTGGTGGCAACAACCTCTGAAGAAACCACCATCAGATTACCAGCATAAAAATAAGTGATTCTACTTGGAAAATGGAGACACTGAATGCTGTCAATTAAACACACAGTCTCCTATGCTGACATCAGCAGCAGTAAACAACACTCCTTCCCTTTGTTCAAGTTATCCATTGCATGGATTGAAATCACTACCACTGAAAGCAAGATGACAAGCAGTAAGTTTCTGCCCTGGAAGTTAATGTCATATCCAATTAAAAACACAAGATAACAAACAAAGGCTTTTCTCAAGAATAGGTATACCACAATTGCACAATCCCACACAGTGTACATGCACGTACACACACACCTACTGACCTGTGCACTCTGACAGATGACACCTACTTTATAAGAGACTTGCATGTTCCACTGATCCCTGATTGAAAGCAACTTTTCTGGTATGTTTTAGAAAGCATAGCTCATCTCATGTCTTTTGTTCTGCCTTTCAACCTTTCCCCAGCAAATTTTGACCTACTTTAGAGGTCTGCATGCACATTTAAGGAGATTGAAACAGTCTAAATCGGCCTGACTAAGATGAGGACCTTTTTGTCATCCATCTTTTGCTTCTAAGCACTTCATGTTTCTTATTAAAACAAACAAATTCTTCTAAGACATGTAAGTCACCAGACATATGTTAGCAGCTAAAAGTCTAGCTCACTGTATTATTTCAACATAATTGTCTGTCAGTTATATGTGAGTGCTTTCCTGTTTCAGTATGCAATTACACTGTGCATGAGAACTATTAAGTTATAACTTAAACTCGAATTTTAAAAGGAGGGAAAACATTATCTCCAACTAAGCCACTATAAGACTTAGCCACTGAGTTCAGCAGAGGCTGGATGTCTCAGTAAATGTCCATCTATAAATTGCAAAAGTGCTCAAAATTTTATGATTCTATGCATATGCCTCTGCAAAAAAAGATGGATAACTTTTCTCTTGTCAGTCTTACCTGGTTTAGTGTGCTTATAAACAAGACAAACTTTCCCATTCCCATTGCATGGGTCTAATTCAAAAATAAGACTACGAGAATCAAAGTGTGGTTTCTCTGGTTTGTCTTCATTACCTGAAAGCAGAAAAAAAATATCTTGAGACATGTTTGGGAAACTGTGCGTCCGCTGCAGTCCATTCATTTAGCAGTTGTTAATAAATTCGCTGAGAAAGAACTAAACCAGACCATTATATTTATACTTCTTGGAAAGGACTATATTCAGACAGAGGTCTGAATATAATCAAGGTTTCAGTAGGAAAACAGAATCAAAATCAGTTGGCTGAAGAAGACATCAAGCTGCCCTATAGTCCCTTCCTGGCATAAGGTAGGATCAGCTCTATGGATGTGAGCCGATAGGTATCTTATCATTTCTTAACAATCTCCGGTGCTCAAAATATCATAATTTCCATGTAGCTAAATGCACTATTATCACTTAGAAGTTTTGCTCACACTGATCTTGAATCTTCTTTTCTGCAATTGAAGTCCATTATTTCATTCAACCCACCTTCCTTTTTTCTGGCCCCATCTTCTTATTTTCTGAAGAAGTCTATTCTTTTTGTGTCTATTCTGTCTATTCTTTTTCTCTTGACAGAAGATCTTGATGAACCTGAAGACATATTTCTTCACACCTTCAGTGTGACATCAGCCTCTTTCTCAGCAGCCAAATGTTCTGACTCTCATTCAACTTCTAGCCCAAAATCAACTCAGAGCCTTTCTACAGGCCCATTTTAGAACTGTGTAGCTGTAAACTCTTGTGGTACATAGTTTTGAATTTTAATGCTTCTGAGGAAGAAGGGGGACAGAAGAGTTGTACTCTTCAAAAGAGCACTCCATGAAAATCAGGACGAGAACTCTTATGGGTTTCTAACTTCTACTCAGTGCACCTTATAAGTACATCAGTGAAGGTCTTTGAGTCTAAATAGTTAAAATTGTAAAAAGGGGAAAAGACAAAACAGGAGAACAGACAGACTGTTAAAAGCAAATGAAAATAATACCAGTGATTGAGAGTTAACAATCCCCAACAGATTCATGGATACTCAGCATGTAGGTCTACATTTGAAAGTTCTAAGGGACTAAAAGAATATACGGTACGGTCCAGCAGACACAAAGAAACATCTGTTGCCACCCAGGTGCTGTATTGTAACATTAACACAAAAGGAAGGAAGCAGAGCACTTGTTCTACCTGTTAACAGCACCTTACCCTCCTCATCTGTGTCATCTTCCAGGTCAGCAAGTGATGGTGCATTAGGCACAGTGTACATGGAGGAACCTCCAAGCCGACAAAGCTTCGAGATACTATTAATCACCATGGAGCCCAGGGGCACTGGGGTATCTGCAATAAGACTGATCATCAATTACATCCAGTACCAGGACAGCACAGAACATACTGCTTTTTTTCCAAACATATACTCAACTCCTGCATTTTGGTCATAACAACCCCAGGCAACCCTACAGGCTTGGGGAGGAGTGGCTGGAAAGCTGCCTGAAGGAAAGGAACCTTGGTGTACTGATGGACAGTCGGCTGAACATGAGCCAGCAGTGTGCCCAGGTGGCCAAGAAGGCCAGTGGCATCGGAAGTCATCCTGCCCCTGTACTCAGCATTGGTGAGGCCTCACCTTGAGTACTGTGTTCAGTTTTGGGCACCTCAGT
>JAOWBP010004700.1:5377720-5387896 GCA_028571105.1 Tragopan temminckii | reverse complement strand
AGCCTGCCCAGGTCCCTCTGGATGGCACCCTTTCCCTGTAGCGTGTCAACTGCACCTCTCAGCTTGGTGTTGTCTGCCAACTTGCTGAGGGTGTGCTCAATCCCACTGTCCATGTCGCTTACAAAGATGTTAAATAGTACCAGTCCCAGCACCAGTCCCTGAGGAATGCCACTTGTCACCAGTCTCCACCTGGACATTGTGCCATTGACTGCAACTCTCTGAGTGTGACCATCTAGCCAATTTCTTATCTAGCCAGTGGTCCATCCATCCAATCCATGTTTCTCCAATTTGATGACCAGGAAGTCATGCAGAACAGTGCCAAACGCTCTGCACAAGTTCATGTAGATGACGACAGTTGATCTTCCCTTATCCACAGATGCTGTAACTCCATCATAAAAGGCCACTGAATTTGTCAGGCACAAGTTGCCCTTGGTGAAGCTGTCTTGGTTATCACTGGTCATCTCATCTTTATTTCCCGTGTGCTTTGGAATGGCCTTCAGAAGGATCTGCTCTATGATCTTACCAGGCATAGAAGTGAGACTGACAGGCTTGTCGTTCTCTGGATCTTTTTTTCCTTCTTGAAAATAGGGGTTATGTTTCTCCTTTTCCAATCAGTGGGAACTTCCCCAGGCTGCCATGACCTTTCAAATATGATGGACAGTGGCTTGGCAACTTCATCTGCCAGTTTCCTCAGAACCCGTGGATGAATCTCATTGAGTCCCATGGACTCCTGCATCTTCAGGTTCTTCAGATGGTTTCAAACCTGACCTTCACTTACAGCAGGCAGATATTCCTTCTCCCAGTTCTTACTTTTGCTTTTTGCAGCTTGGGCAGCATTGCTAGAGCCCTTACTGGTGAAGACTGAAGCAAAGAAGTCATTGAGTGCCGCAGTTTTCTCTGTATCCCTCATGACAAGGTCTATAATTTCCTTTTGGAGAGGGCCCGCATCTTCCCCGGCATTCCTTTTATGACTGATACACCTATAGAATTTCTTGTTCCCCTTGATGTCCCTGTCTGGATTTAATTCTGTCTTAGTTTTAGCTTTCCTAATCTGATCCCTGGATGCTCAGACAACTACTTTCTAGTCCTCCCATGTTACCCATTCCTGTTTCCACTCTGTATAGACTTTCTTAGGAGCTCCTTGTTGATCCATGGAGGAGTTCTGGCATTCTTGCCTGCCTTCCTTTTTCTCGGGATGCGCTGCTTCTGAGCTTGGAGGAGATGGCCCTTGGATACTGACCAGCTTTCTTGGGCCCCTCTTCCCTCCACAGCCCATGTCGTCACCCTGCCAAGCAGCTCCCTGAAGAGTTTGAAGTCTGTTCTCCTGAATTCTAGACTAGCAGGTTTGCTGAGCATTCTCTTTGACACTCTAGGGGTCTTGAACTCCAACATTTTGTGGTCAAAAATGAAGAATGAATGAAGATTCATTGTATAAAGAAAAACTGAAACTGTTCTGCGGTTAGCTCTTCTGACCTTAACTTAGTGCATGCTTGTGCACATCCCTCAAAAATAGATAAGTGCTTAGTCTCCCTTTTAAGGAGTTTTTAAATTCTTTTCAAATATAGAGATAGCTTTTGCTGTGACACCAAGTCCTGAAAACATAACTGCGGTTGATCAGCTCTAGTAAAATTGAGTATATGTACAGCAGGTGTCCAGGAGTTACAAACTTTTATTTATCCTATTTTCTGGGCTTGGAGTAGCATGGTTACTCTTCAAAAAAATACAGGGCAACAACTGTTTTATTAAAAGTCTCTGAGTATATGAGGTCTGCTCTGAAAGCAATGTCTCTAATTTTAACATTTTGGCCTGTGATGACCATCAGAAGCAGATGATGGTGATGTTGCAGTAGATACTGAACCTTCGCACCAGTGTTCTGTTACATTTTGTTCCCATGACAGATGGCAGAAGAGGGGCAGTCTGACAAAATGTCATCTGACACAGAAGTGCATATGCAGCAGAGGTGTGTCATTGAGTTCCTTCCGGTGGAAAAAATGTCACCCACTGACATTCACTGATGATTGCTGAACATTTATGGAGTCCAAAAAGTGGAAGTGAACATAGTGAGACAGTGGGTGGTGCATTTCAGCAGTGGTGGCAGCGACAGTGTGTCGACTCCACTGGTGCAAATGTTTACAAGTATGGCATGCAGACTCTTGTTCATCGCTGGAAAAAATGCAGAGCTCATGGTGGTGACTATATTGACAAATAGTATTCTGTAGATCAGAATTTGCACTATGCACAAATGGTGTTATTGTGCTCTTCGTATCTGTTGCAGTTTCCATGGAATTAAATAGGAGGCATTACTTTTGAAGCAGCCTTTGTATTTTTTAAATAGCATAGCTCAGGCCAGGTGTTGTTATACAATGTGTCCTAGGAAAAAAAGCAGTGATCCAGAATGCTGGAAATGATGACTTTGTGTAATACTCTTCCTCTCTGGTATTTGTGAGGAGAATGTCAGAAACATTGTTTTCCCTTGTGTCCAAGCAAGGAGATGTTAAAGCTTGTTAATTTAGTTCTTCAACTTGAACTGTTGTCTCACTTCTCAAGTTCGTTACCTGAAGGAAAGTAATCAGTATGCTGGGGTAAATTCAGTACTTTTTGTTCAAAATTTTTTACACTTCTGAACAATCAAGACTTGATCTTTCAGGCTGCTGGCTTTCATGTGGTTGTGGAAGGTTTCAGGGTCAGTGTTGACACTTTATAAGTGCACTGTGAGGATATTCATTGCTCTATTGTTGTAACCAGTAGGAGTGGACTAGTTCCATGTATGGCAGGATATTTATGGTGTGCACTGCAGTGTTACTTCACTCATATGTGTGGTCCTGAGAGGAAGAGTTAGTCTGAGCAATTAGTAGGCAGGCTGAATAACAGAAAAAATGTGTATTTTATCACAGAAATTTTAACAGTCCTACTTCCCTTTAGTTCCCGTTTGTCTTTGAACGTCAAAGCAGCAGTTTTATGCTTTTGCATCTTAAACATACATTTTTGCATTGAATCTCAGAAGAAAAAGAGCATGTTTTAGAATTTACTTCCATATCCATGAGACTGAGTGCTGTTCAGTGCCACGCACTTCCTTTTTTTCTGCTAATATACTCATCATTACAAAATTTTATATGGAGTGAGACTCTTAGGGAAACTGCAAACAAATACTGAAATTTTCATTCTTCTCAAAAACAGCTGCTAAAGAAGGGTCTCTTTTGACTTGATAATCTGTGTGTTCTGCTTGTCTTTCATCTACAGGATTGTCTACAAAAGGGAATTTAAGAACAAGATATTTACCAAAATGTCATAAAGGTGAAACTGAGCTGAAGGTGCCTGTAGCTGTTTCTTCTGTTTCCATGGATCCTGCTAGAAGCACAGGAGATCTGACAGTACATCAGGTCAGTAGAGGCAAATTTTTCGTGCTGTGCTGAGTGCATGTAGTGGAAAGATGTCAGAAAATCTTTAGACTGAAAACTTCTGAATGGTTTTAGAGAGCTATTGTTCTTGCAGACTTGAATTTTTTGCCCACTTGCGCTGTGACCTGCTGGCAAAAATTACTTTTCCACTTGGGTGGCTTGCTATCTAAAAGAGAACAAAAGCTGAGTGTGCTGATTTGTGTAAGTGGTATGCAACTAGTGCTATGTAAAATGAATATAAAATGGATGTGTAGAGAGAGGGAGCTGCTTTGAGTAGCACCTAATCTATATGTTACTTGCCAAACACACAGGTAGTATTTCAGTCTGAATAGACAGACTAGTTCCATTGGGCGTTTTAACTTTTAGAAGCAAAACCTATAATATTTTTTTCAGAGACCCATTGTTGTGACTGCTCATGTAACAAGGTAAAATAGCTTTCCATTTCTGACAAAAAAAGTTAAAATGTGTCAGAGTAATAGGAGTAATGTAGTAAGTTGATAATATCTTTGATTGCTGCAGTGAATTGTCTTGTCGACTCCTGTGACAGTAGACACTTCTCCCATAGTTAAAAGTTTACAAGTTTCAAAGCATTGGAGTCTTCCTCAGAAGTTTATTTTGTATACTAAGGTATCTTGTGATATTTGGAAAATTATTGAGCAATTCCATTTTTCTAACAAGATTTGGACAGCATATTGACTATGAAAGCCATTTGAAAGCCATTTAAATACTGTTAAGTTTCTTGCTAGGTATTTACCTGGAGTGACTTTATAAGTTATTAATGTGAGGTATCTTTGTACTTCCAGGCAGTATCTAAAATTTTTGACTGCTTCTGGTTCACTGCTTTATTAACATGCATTAAACATTATTTTGTGTCTGGGTGAAGATGTCTGTCATCTGTGTGCTGACTAAATGCTGTATGCCTCACATGTATGTTCAATGTGAAGATAGATCACGCTGTTCTCGATAGTTTGACAGTGTCAATGCTCTTTGAATCCTTAAGTAGCTCTATTTTCCACCTCATGACATGCTAGTATTTGTTTTTTAGGACCACTCCTGGTCTCTTCACAGTTTATATTTCTTTTTATCAGTACTTGTTTTTAGAAGGCTGGTATGTACTTCCACTTTGCAAATGATGTTATTGTTAAGTGACATGTGGAGAAATTTCACAGATAGCTGCCATTATGCAGAGGCTTTATGTAAATACGTTTCATTACAAGCATCTGCAAGCTACATGCCTCATAGATGTCTTCATACCTCACTTTAAAATCTACTTTTTTGTATTTTGTGTTGCTAGCATTACTTGTTGTTTAGAGAAATTTTATTCTGTTTTCCTGGTGAAAATTATTTAGAAATTATTATTATTTTTTAATATACAATGTGTAATACACCAAATCTCTGTTTGAGATTCAGATGTACTTTTACAACAGTGACAATACAATAGGTTCAAATCTTTTATTCTTTTTTAATCTGTTTTTTCTCATGTCATTTGAATTCCTCATGGAAACTTTGTACTTTGAAGATAAACTTTGAATTGCTTGAAACGAACAGAATGAGTACATTTTACTTGTTACAGAAGAGGGAGGTTTCTCCATGTTTATTCACAAGGAGTTTTCATGACTAAAATAAATAATTTTCTTCCAGGTGTGTGTAGGACTATAGGCATACCTAGAGAGATTTAATCACTTAATTTTGATGTACTTTGCATTTTGTATTCGTAGGTAGCTCACTATTACAATTTACCAGGATTGTCTATTGAAGAGAATAGTTTGGATTTCAGTCTAATTTGAATCTTAGCAGAAATAGATTACTTACCTTTTCTTCTTCCAGGTGGACTTGACTAAACATAATAGGTTGAGAGTTTTGGAGAAGACTTCAGGAAGTTCTGGAGTTTTTTTTGTAGTTTGAGTAAATCAGTGGTTAACTGTTCTTGATCATAGTTTTCCATCTTCGTACTTTCTGTTTGACAGAATTTATTTTCTTTGTCATGCAGGTTGTCCTCTTTCAAAGTGTGGTTCATAAAGTGAGAAAATCTCCTTATGTAGTGTATTTCCTCTAGAAAATATGGAGTTATGAAATTATGTAGGTGTGTAGAAAGGGCAAACATCTTGAAAAGGGAGTCTGTAAGGTCTTGGAATCTATCTCATTTGTCATCTTGTTTTTATGTTATGGCAGAGCTGTTGCTATGCTTAATTCCACAGTTTCATTTTGAGAAGTGAAGCCAGCAGGGCTGGGAAGTGATTTTCCCTCTCTACTCTGCTACTTTAAGGCCCTATCTGGAGTACTGCATCCAGGTCTGGGGTCCCCCACACAGGAGGAATGAGGAGCTGCTGGAGGAGTCCAGAGGAGGGCCATGAAGGTGCTTGGAGGGCTGGAGCACCTCTCCTGTGAAGACAGGCTGAGGGAGCTTGTTCAGCCTGGAGAAGAGGAGGCTCCAGTGAAGTCTCACTGCGGCCTTCCAGTACTTGAGGAGAGCCTACAAGCTGGAGAGGAACTGACTTTTTACATGATCTGATAGCAATAGGACAAAGAGGAATGGCTTTAAACAAAAGAGGAGAAATTTAGGTTAGATGTTAAGGAATTCTTTTCTCAGAGGGTGGTGAGGCACTGTTAAAAGTTACCCAGAGAAGCTGTGGATGCCCCGTCCTGGGACCTGGGCAGTCTGATCTGGTTGATAGGTGGCAGCTGTGCCCATGGCAGGGGTTTGGAACTTGATGAGCTTTAAGGCCCCTTCCAACATAAGCCATTCCATGAGAAGTATTACAGTACAAGCCTGCCTTAAGAATTTTTTGTCTGCCATCTATCTATACCTATGGATGATACTAACAATCACAGACTGATTTTCCGGTTTGTCCTTTTCTTCCTGTTTGTTTGTCTGAAAACAAATATGTGGGGAATAGCTTGAGGGACATTCTGTTGAAATCTCATTTATTAAAGCAATCAAGTTTATGACACTTTTTGAATGAAAAAGAACTTTTTTTTAAAAAAGATTCCAGCAGCAGTCAACTAAAAAAGAATAAAAATCATTTTCAGACATTTGCAACATAGGAAATGAACATCCTTTAACTATACATTTAGTTGAACTTAAATTCAGTTATGTTGAAGGCTTTCTTTGTGTGATAGTAAATAGTATGTGCTTGGGAAGGAAATTGGAATCCACTTGAAAAGCACCAAAATGTAATTTGTCTTGTGAAACTGTTTTTTCAAGGAAAATATCTTGAAGTTAAAATGAGAGTGTACTTGCAGAGTCAGGTGGATATAACAAGACCATAAAATCATCACCTCTTTGGAAAGCTGCATAGTCCTTTGTTTTAAACCACTGTTCAAGAAGCAATTAGCTGAGAGTGGAAAGGGGCACTTCCTCTCTGATGTGTGTAGGTCAGCTGCTATTACTGCTAATGAGGGGAGATAAGTCCAGTGTTTGCTTTCTATGTTCAGAGGTTGTTCTGTGCTGTATTGTGCTAACTTGGCCAAGCTGCAAAGCATTTGGTAGCCTTCTTGTATCTCATGTTAAGCACTGCATGTGCTCAGGGAGGTTTGTAAAAGGCTGGACTGAAAATAAACGAGTAAGACTCAGTGGAAATATTTAAACTTGCCAAAATCTTGGGCAGAACAGCACAGCTATTATTACTGCTGTCATCTTGGGCTTGTTATTTTGTGCTTATTGCTAGCAGTGGAGAACTGACAGAAGTTTCTGGAGAATAAAAGCAATTTTGACTAAAGATTTTTTCCCACTGGGAATCACCCGAAATAGGTAGTAATAGCAGTAACCAGGCACTGCAAAGGATTGTTACACAGATGTAGAGCAATATGCCCTCTGGTGGACATTGATAACAAATGCTGCAGTTTTCAACAGTAATAAATGAATGCATTAAAAGAACTGAAGTACTGGAATATGGTAAAGATTTCTTCTGAGAAGGAATGGTAAGTTGAGAAGGTAGCATATAAATAATTAAAAAAAAATTATGATGACTTAAAAAGGGCTATGTACTTTTTGATGCATTAAAAGATTGTATGAAATAAGGACTTACATTAACAATATATTGCCCACATTTTTTGATGTTTTGTTTGCTTTGCTTACAAGTGCTAAATTGGAATGTTTTTTTCTTACTTTGTATTTCAGGATTCCAATAAAATAAAGTTTGAACCTGGGTTGAATATTGCTAGATTTCTAAGTCATGAGAATCTATTGCATTTTATCTGATATAGATCAATGAATAGTGTCGTTCTTGGAACTTTACTCAACATGCTTAGTGTTGAAGAAAGTATCCTGCATTTTACAAGTTTCAAGTCTTAGAATTCTCCGCAATTTTGGTAATTTGCTCCACTGAACTGTACTTACAGATAAAAGTATGCACACTATCTCCAGTTGGAATTTGTCTACCTTCAGCTTCTAATTATTAGGTCCAGAAATGCTTTTAATGTCTTATGAAATACTTGTTCTCTTTTAAGAGTACTTTCTAAAATGTGGCTTTCAATTTTCAGGTCACTAATGAAGGAGGAATGAAGAGTGCTTCTTTAAAGGATTTATGTCCTGAGGACAAGAGACGCATTGCAAACTTAATTAAAGAACTTGCCAGGTGAGAATAAGCATCACCTGAAAATGCATTATGTTTAAGGAGAGTCATTCTTCTAATTAACATCAAGTAATGTAGAACTGCATTATGGAACTGAATATTTGCATAAAGTAATTTTTATTCCTGGAAGAGGTATGCATAGTGAAGCAGCCTGATCAGTTTTTCCCTGTTTCGGCCCAAAATATCCTAAGCATAATGAAAGCAGAAGCCAAAGTTTTGTGACCTGCAATAGTTCATCCATATAAATACAGTCACAGGACTAGAATTTTGTTTGCTGTGTTTAATCTGTACTTTAAAAATGTTATATAGGTTTATGCTTATAAATATCATCTTTTGGAAGTAAGAACGTCGCTGATATGAAATTCTGTAATGCTTGTTTGTCAGGAGTAAAGGTGTACCTTGAAGATGGATTGCTAATCTTGTGACTAAAAAATGCTAATCTGTATGTACTCTTGTTTGCATGTGTAAAGCAATAGAATCCACTGTGGTTTTAGCTTATTTTGCCAACTTAATTTGGCAAAATTTTACTTTAATTTCTTCATGTTCTCCTAATTCTTTGAAAAGAGAAGCTATAGTGGTGGAAGTTTCTCAGCTTGAGTTACATTTCTGTGCTAGTTGCTTTTATGGAGACAAATGATGTCAAAGATAAATTTGAGTGGGAGAGAAGAGTTGTTTTTCCTCTCCTCTGTCCCTGATGCTTTAGGATCTCTGGGAATCTGCTTCTTACATGATGCCTATAAAAACCGAGGAACACTTAGAAATGTGGCAGGCTATATTATGATACCAGAGGAGGAAACTTCATGAGATCATCTTAAGTCCTCTGGGCTAAAAGTTAGTGTCCACGCGCAGAGCTTAGCTGCAAAATTTTGCTAGAACAAACTGCAAGTTCTTAGGTATTAATGAAATACTTTTCATCATAAATTTTATATGTGCAATAATTGGCAAGCATTACTGTCCTTTTTCTTTTCATAAAGGAAAAGTTGGACAGAGAAATTAAGTTACTTGTTCAAGGTCATGCAATAAGTCTCTGGTGCAGCTAAGAGTATTTTCTCTCTGATTGTTCTCATCCACTAGACCATTTTGCCCACTAATAATTTGTGCCCATGTAGGATTTCTTGCTATACAATATTTCAGTAATTTCTGAAGTTCTTCATGCTTGCAATGCTATTTTATCCTACCTCATGTGTTAGAAAATGTCTAGTTAAGGCTGTCAAAATGAGTAGATTGCTAGGAAGCCTGGTTACAAATTGTCAGATGTTGGAGCTATTCGGACACTGTTGCCACTGTTGATATATAGAGATATATTCTAATATTTAAAAAAGTCTTTTACTTCATTGTTCCTCATAATACACTGCTCCCTAGTGAATACTTGTACACTAACTCATTTGAGCATGGGATTCTTCTTGAATCTCAGATGCTGTGATTTTTCCCCAAGGACAGTTTGATATTTCTGCCTGACATTTCTTCGAAGAAAAATAGAAGGTGCAGCAACATTAATTTTGAAAAGTAAAATTAGTGGAACACTATTATTTTATACTTAGTTCTCTTTTATTTTTAAACCTAATCATATTTTTATTGGATGTAATTAAAAGTCCTTTGCAGAGTAATAGGGATGTTGAACTTTAATTCCGCTCACCTCGTCACTTTTTACAAACTCTCCATAATTTTAATCTTGAGTTGTGCAATGATGGAGAGTTTTTATATGCAGTAGAACATTTGCTGCTGTTTTAAAGAAGAAAAGGAACCAGCAGAGTGCTGAAAATTTTCTGGGAAGACTGTCCTGCAGTAAATAACTGGAATAAAGATCTTGCTTGACCAGAGCTGTAATTAGCCATTTCTTGTTTTGCTGCTGTTTGTGAATGAGAGTGATGGTGGTTGAAACTGATTGCTGCATGGTTATTGCAGGATGGTGGAAGAAATAGATTGGTCATCAACTGCCTGCATGAAGACAGTTATGCAGTGACAAAATTCTGTCTGCATAGAAACCAGTGGCAAAATATGATTAACATCTGGTGCTTGAATTTCAACCACGTCTTGCTTTAGCAGTTCAGAGTAGTGGTCATTCACCTGACTTTTGTAGCCGCTGAAGGAAAGCTGATGTACTTTTCCTATTTTCCCGTCTTTTCCTCCAACTCTTATTCCCATTGGACTTTTGAACACTGTCACAGAGTTAACTAGATCGATCTAGGCCCGTGACAAGGGGG
>JAOWBP010004700.1:5329600-5377615 GCA_028571105.1 Tragopan temminckii | reverse complement strand
GCTATGTGCAGGGTCACCAACCAGCAGACCAGGCTGTCCAGAGCCACATCCAGCCTGGCCTTGAATGCCTCCAGGGAAGGGGCATTCACAACCTGTGGGCAACCTGTTCCAGTGCATCACCGCAAAACTTCCTCTTAATATCTAACCTAAACCTCCCCTGTCTCAGTTTAAAACCATTCCCCCTTGTTCTATCACTATCCACCCTCATAAACAGCTATTCCCCCTCCTGTTTATATGTTTCCTTCAAGTACTGAAAGGCTAGAATGAGGTCTCCCCAGAGTCTTCTCTTTTTTCAAGCTGAACAATCCCAGTTCCCTCAACCTTTCCTCATAGGAGGAAAGCCCTCTGATCATCCTAGTGGCCCTCCTCTGGATCCTGCTCCAAGACCTCTGCATCTTTCTTGTGCTGGGGGCTCCAGGCCTAGACACAGTACTCTAGAAGGGGCCTCACAAGAGCTGAGCAGAGGGGGACAATTACCTCCTTCTCCCCACTGGCCTCACTTAATAATTATTGTTATTATTATTATACTTTCCTTTGAAAAACTGAGTTACTCTGCTCGACTTATGCTCTACTGTTGGGAATTCCAGTGGTTGACATCACATTAGCTGTTAGAGACTTGATGAAATTGAATTTTGAGACAGTGTCGAATGGAAGGACACAGCTGTCTCCTTTCTAATCCTTCTTTCTTGTTTACAATAGTCTTAGGTTTTGCTCTGTGATACCACCTAAAAATCTAACCGTTATTTTTCCTTTGAACGTATCATGTTTATCTTTCCTTTTAAAGTGAAAAAAGAAAGGCAAACTGGATGCAAACTTAGAAAACTAGAATATTGCAAAATCATGGAATGTCTTGGGTTGTAAGTGACCTTAAAGACCATCCAGTTACAACCCTCTGTTGTGGACACGGCTGTCACCTTCTCATCAGGCTGCCTGGGGCCCCATCCAATATGACCTTGAACACTTCCAGGGATGGCACATCTGCAGCTTCTCTGGGCAGCCCATGCCAGTGCCTCACTGTCCTCTGAGTAAAAAAAGTTCTACCCTAACATCTAATGTAAATCTCCCCTCATTTAAATTAAAGCCGTTTCCCATTGTCCTGTCAGTATCAGACCATCTAAACAGTTGTGCTGGGGGCCCCAGGCCCTGGATGCAGTACTCCAGGTGGGCCCTCATGGGGCAGAGTATGGGGACAGCCACCTTCTTCACCCTGCTGGCAGTCCCCCTGTTGATGCAGCCCAGGACACAGTTGGCCTTCCAGGCTGCATGTACACACTGCTGGCTCACATCCAGCTTTTTATCCACCAGAATCTGCAAGTCTTTTTCCATGGAGCTGCTCTCAATGAGTTCTTCTCCCATTTTCCACTCATATCTGGGATTGCTCTGATCCAAGTGCACATCTTGAACTTGGCCTTGTAATATTGTAGATTTGCAGGGCCATGCCCATGAATGCTGAGGAGCTCTGTGAGTAAATGGGTGATCTCATTCAAGAATTTCCCATGATTTTTAAAACCAACCAGCATGGTACCTTCATGTTTTCAGCAAGATGCTGCTGGCATGGTGATGAAAGTGTTAGGCACACGGTAAGAGCAAGTTTTAACTCTCCCTACAAGCAGAATCCTTTTAAGAGGAAAAAAAAAAAAGTCTTTATCTCAGCTTTTGCTCCTGCAGGCTACTCCTAAAGCAGTCATCAGCTTATGTAATGAAATGAGTAGTGACACAGTGAAGACACTGAAAGGTTCTTACCATCATACTCTGTGCCAGTGTCAGGACACATTAGCCTCTTCCAAAAGGGAGTGCGAGCTCTCTTGGTATCTATCCAGTTGACTGTTGAGTATTAAGGACTTGCTAAAGACCATACTGAGAATGGTTACATACATTTTAAAAGCTATGGGCAGATTTTGAGAGGTCTCAGCATTTGGCTGAATGAAAATGATCATAACTTTGTTTGCAGAGAAAATGTATGTGTTCTTGCAAGTGCTTACCTTGCTCCTGACACATGGCTACAGAATTTTGACTTTCTGACTATGATGTGCGTCATAGTTCTGCCTTTAACATTTAAAAGTACAGCCCACATACAGTTTTCTTGTGAATGAACATAGCACTGACTATAAGACATATAATGGTTATTTTTTTTGTTGTTGTTTGGTTTTTTTTTTTTTTTTTTTGGGCTTTTAGTATTGAGAATTTGTATCTAACTACTTAGTTTATCGTATTTAAAGTTTTAGGACAAGGATGCAAGTTGGATGTTAGAATAAAAATTCCTTTCTGAAAGAGTGGTCAGACACTGGAACAGGCTGCCTTGTGAGATGATGGAATTGCTAGCCCTGGAGGTGTTCAAGAAATTTGGAGATAGAGTACTAAGGAGCACAATTTAGTGGGCAGTATTGGTGGTAGATGGGCAGTGGGACTAGATGATCTTGGAGGCCTTTTCCAACCTTTATGATTTTGTGATTCCCTGTAGTTTTTGCAAACAAGTCTATGAAAGCAACTTAGGTACAAAGATAATGTCCTTATCCTCAAGAAGAGGAGTGATTGCCCTTTTCAGAGATACTATATATAGTTTTTTGCTATCAGATGAGTGTCTTTCTGGCAAAGACCGATGGCACCCCCAGAATGACTTGTGCTTAGCAGATAGATAAACAGCTTTTAGACAGCCCTTTGTACCTCACAGAGAAATGTTTCATCCTTCCCAAGTCACTGGATTCCTAACTCTTTGTAGAGTGGTGACTGTCTGGGACACAAATCTTGTCCGCTAGCATTGCGTTATGTGGTCTTTTGTACCTGATATTAGGATGAAATTGACCTGCTAGAACAGAAGTTTTCTAAAAAAGCTGAAAGTGGGAATTAAAGCAGGAGGCTAATTTCAGTACAGAACGGGAAACCATTACAAAGGAATACAGTAAAACTATGTATTTGTAGCATATACTTCTGATTTAAGTGTTGTCCCTCTTGCACTTAGAATCTTTGAAGGACAGCTTGCCTGTGGAAGTCCATTTTAGAAATGCACAGCATTTGACCACTACCTTCAGCTACCTTCTTTCCTGGGTTTGCCTATATTTATCTCATATTTAACCAAATTGTTACCTGGCTATAACTTCAATATCAATCTTTTTATTTATGTGTATGTGCGTGTGTTACTTTAAGAGACAGTATTCTGCTGGAGTCCTCTTAATTAGTCAGGCAGTGAGACTGCAAATGAGATATCCCTAAGCTTGTATGAAAATTACTTCTTGTTGATAGGTAAAGCATGCCTAGAATTATTGCATCACCAATCACGCTTACCTTTTGTACTTAAAAAGTCATTTGTAGCTATAAATTCATGCTGTGAGATCAGGTTTTGTATTATTTTGCAAGCTGCATATAATAAAATGTATCCATTGTGCACCAATTTCAATTATGGGATTGTTGGAGGTTTTTTTTTGTTTTGTTTTTGTTTTTTGTTTTTTGTTATTTTTTAAATTTATACAGACTGCTTGTGACACTTGAGTAAAATGTATCACATTTGCAAACAGTGCCTTAAGACAAAATTGCTGCCATTCTGTCTTCCTGCAGTGCTGATACTAAATGTCACTGTTGCCCGTTTCTGCCAGAGGCATGTTGTGATGGAGTCTGGCATTAAATTTGTTTCATCTTTTTGGTGCACATCTTTCACTTGGAATATCCAATTGCATTCTGTGGTTCGCGTGTGTCTTGGGCTCTGTCTGATGCACTTATCTTGGTCCTTGGTCTGTGTTTTTCCTCCTGTCACCATGCCTACTCAAGATGCCATTTTTTTCTTGAAATTTAAAACCTGTGTTTTTCAAGAATGGTCACCAAAATGTTTTTTTTTAAAAAAACTTGTTAGCAGACTAGTTTCAAGCAAATGTTCCCAAAAGGTAAATGCCCTCAACAAGTATGTGACTGATAAGTGAGGCTTCCAGTGGCTGTGCTTTTTGTTTTGTCTTCTCTGTCTTAACTTGCTCAGCTACTGTTCTCACTGCATTCAGATTTTAAAATGTGTAAAATACTACTTCTCATTTGCTTTGTCAGTGCTTTCTTTGTTTTCTTTTTCAAAGTTTGTGGGCTCTTTCAATCAAGAGGAGTTACTTCTGTGCTTTGTCTGTAGTGTGATGTTGATGTTAGTATTGTTCTGACTCTTCCCTGTGCATGACAGTTTTCATTAGACAAATAAAACTTAGTGCTGTTGGCCTATATGTTGCTTTAAAAATTCCACCTGGAGAGCATCAGTCTTGTCTCCTCAGAGGAATGAGTCAGTTTCATCAGCAAAGTTGTTGATCAGTTGCTTCTTAAGATGAGACAGTAGAAGCAGTAAACACAGGAGCACACCATAACTGGAACTGGTGGATGAAGAATTAATTTGAACCCTAAGGCTGATGTCTTAGGAGGGTCTGTCAGTATATCTACATCACTTTTATTTATTTAGTTTCTACAAAGGCTCCTGCAAAATAAAGATCTTTATCTAGATGCATCTAGAATTGCATAAGCTGGAAGTGTTGAATTTAAAACAAATAATGAACAAAGATGTGTGTGTCCTATGCCACAAGTTAGGTGAATATAAATTATATACAAAGAAATATTGTATACATTTAACAGCAGGAATAGTTCTACTGATATGTCATCTTCACATTCAGTTGTCAGTCTTTATTTGCACCTGCAAACAGTGACAGTCAAGCTGAACATGAATATGGTGCCCAGTGGAGTGGTTGTGCCTTTTGTAGATGGAGCGCCTTCTTCCTTTCTCTGCTGCTTTCTGACCATGAACAGAGGAAAAACAAGTTACAATCCTTTTTAGAAGCATTGTGAGCCTTGAAATGTTTCTGTTTGGCAGCAGTGAAGTCCTTCATAATTTTGCTAAGAATCTTCTGTTCTTTACTGCCAGAAGGCAAAGAAAGAAGGATATAAAAAAAATCTCACTGAGCTATGTATAGGACATGACATAAATCCAGCATAATCTGATGACATTCTTGTATTTCTTTTCTCTAACTTTCTTTTGCCACCTCCTGTGAGTAACTGTCTTCTATATCTTGCCTGCCCTTTATGAGCTGTCTTCTGCTTTGTGATACATAAACACATATTGCCACGTTTCTTCTAAGATCACTTACTGTTCTCAGTCATTTACTGCATAAGATATGTGGCACAATATATTCATATGTCTGTGAGTATGTCAGCTTGCTGTGATCTGTGTTAAATACAAACAGAGCATGTGAATGTGATGCAGACAGATACAAGCAGCAAATCACAGAATCTAGAAATGGATGAAGCCTGTTTTAGGGCAGTTACCCTACTGCACAGTTTTTTCTTTCTTCATCAATTTTTCATGTGTTATTGTTTGATTTTAATACTCCTGCTTGCCAGCATTGCCCAGTGTTTCATTTGTTCTTAACCTTCTAATGCAGCATCTGTCTTCTACTTAGTAAACAAGCATCCTTCCTTGTATAGTGTCCTGGAGACAGTACTCGTCCACTGTTTCTCTTCTAATCTTTTTTTCTGTTCTTGTTTCCTTCATGTGTTTCATTTACCTGCCCATTGCAACCTTCATTGTGTTTTTTTTTCTGATTAATATCTTTTATTCTCTATTCTCTACTACTCCTAACTCTAAGAAAAAATACACATGCTTATATCTTTTGCTGTTTACATGAAGGTAGGTCATATGCTCTAGACTCTTTAGCTGATTGCTCTTGATTCAGAGGAAACAAACTGGTTTGGGTAGATGGAAAAGCCTGGGTCTGCAGCCTGTGGCATATATACCATACTCGTGACTGTTATGGGGAGCAAGGATTTATGGTTGACCACTTGTTGCCTGCTCCCATTACAGGAGTATATGGATGATATGGATGCAGAGTTAATACAGGTGTTTCTCTTCATTGTTTATTATCAGATGTCTACAAACCTCTGTTAAGTCTTTGAGAGGAGAGAAGGGCGCCTTGGAGTGTTAGGGCATAGGGTTGTAAATAAGGCCCTGGGCATATGAATAATGGAATGTTTTGATGCTAAATCCATGTCTTTTTTAACCTAGAAACTTTATGTTTAACGACTTGTTCCAAGCTATCAAACTGTCCTAATTTATGGAATTTGATATATTCTGTATGTTATTTTTCAGCCTGTAGGTTTGTAGAGAAAAGGTGCAAGTTTCGGTATTATTAATAATTTATGAATTCATGTAGTCTGTTAGAGATGTTGTGGGAAAGGCTGTAGGTTGAGCTTAGAGTTGGGGAATGCTGCCTGTTTGTTGCTCACCCTAGAGGGGTGACCTAATTGTAGTATTTATGGCTTTTCTGTTGGAATACTAGAACAATTCTGTGTCCTCTTAAGAAGGGAAAGATGATGACAAATGGTGGCTCAGACCCTAAATGGCTTTTATGTGCGTGCGTATCTATATATAGTCACGTTTTTAACATAGTCACAGAATCATCAACGTGGCATGGTCATTTTGCCTATGTGATAACAGAACAACTGTTTTTACAACTCCCCTTGAGATGCAGAATAAATGATCGTAGTAAAAATTTCTCACATTATAATCTTTTAACCTAGATCTAATTATTTACACTGAGCAGCACCATACAGGGTGCCATGCCCAGGCAGAAAGGAGAATTTACTCCGGTGGCTTGATATTTTAAGATCCCCAGAAGAAGGCAAGCTGTTTCCTTTCTTGAACTTACATTTGACCAGTAAATGTGAAAGAAGAATTAGCTTATAGATTAAGAAAGAAAAGAGATTTTTCAATTTCCTTTCTGTCTCAGTAGCTAAGCTCACCCATTTGAATTTTCTGTCTACATGCCCTAGGCTTATATGGATCCCAATGTGTCTTCATTACAGCTGCAGAAAATCGGTCTGCTCAGACCTCACTGTGGGTTCAGAACCTTACTTTGTAGTTCTGTGCTTCCCATTAATGTGTGTGCACTCTGTTGAGACCAGTGTCTTTGAAAAATTAATTTCTTGGGTACCAAATGCAACTTTCAGTGTAATATGATAGAATAAACATTATGAGAAATGGAGCTTTATGTGGCTGGGGAAGATGCATTTACCTGGAAAGCAAAGGATCTGGAAGTCGGGCATTGTGTTTATGGGAATATATTTTATTTCTCTCAAATTCTTTTCAGGGTGAGTGAAGAAAAGGAGGTGACAGAAGAACGGCTGAAAGCTGAACAGGAGTCATTTGAGAAGAAGATCAGACAGCTAGAGGAACAGAATGAGCTTATCATCAAGGAAAGGGAAGATATCCTTTAAAAAAAATTGTGAAAGGGCTCACTGTCTGAAATAAAAAGTGAACTACAGAGAAATAATTGTTCTAATTTATGGCAGAGAATAAATCTGCATGTGCTGCCATTCAAAAGCAATCAGAGAGATGACTTGTCAGCATGTGATGCTGGTTCATTTGAGCTTAAAACTGCCATCCAGCTGTTCCTATGATGTTGTTTTGCTATGAAATAGATATTTGTCAACTAGAAATGACAATAAGGAATTTTTGCATTAAAATATGTTTATAGATGTTTTTTCTCTTAATCCTGTTAGGTTGTTGTAATTGAGGTCTAAAATATATCTTGCACTACTCCGGTGCTCTCTGCATCCTGTGAAACGCAACTTAAATTGAAGGCATTTAAACCTATATATTTATACTCCGGGGTTTAGCCAGCTTGGACATTTTCTATTAATGTAGGTTTAGCGGATTTTTTTTAATGCAGACTGTGACTTCCATTTTTGTTAAACTGCATATACTTAGTCCCAGTCCTGAAATACCAAATGCAAAATGATCTTGCAAGGAATTATAGCTTTTCTACACTGTGATGTGACACATCTTTACAAAATACTCTTGTTCATATCTCTCCAAATCTTTGATATTGATGCTTTGTTGTTTAATTCCTCAGAAGGTAGCAATTGACTATAGCGGGATACTGCAACTGCAGTAAAAGCAAATAACATGTAATTCATCAGCAGCTGTGTAAGTAGGGAGACTACTAATACTATTGTAAAAAGCACTGATGGAACCTAGCGTGCAGAGCTATTTTCAGTTCTGAGTCACCCCTTGCTGAAGAAAGAAATGAAATTAGAAAAGTTGTGGAGAAAGGCTTGTTAGGATTATGGAGGTTTGCAGAACCTATTTTCTGAGAAGGGACTACTGCATGTGTGCGTATGGATAGTGACTGGCCGTATAGAATTAGGCTGACTTAGTGGTGAAGTGAATAGAGGATGAGAAAATGCTGAGACAAAAAGGACTCTTCAAGTGATAGGCCAGTGACAGAATAGAAATAACTGGAGACAAACAGTCCATAACTTAAACATGAAGGAGGATTGTTGAAGTTGTGAGGAATTGTATTTTACACTAAAACACTGGAATGTTTGGAGGGGGGGAGGAGTGAAGGTGCTTTTTTCTGTTGGAACTTGATTGGCTTATGAAAGAAATTCTTGTGATTTGTTGTTTTTGACAGCAGGGGGTTGCTGTTGATAATGCAGCAGATCCCTTGCAGCTCAGTGACACTAATACTGATAGAAAAAAGTTGTTCTGTTGTTTTGTTGTTTATACTAAATAATATACACATTTACAAGCTTGGCTGGGCATGGAACAGTTCCTGGAAAATATTAAATCTGATGTATTTAAGAGCCATTAGATATGACTACAACTCTTTCACATTGATTACACCGAAGTAAATATTTTTTACTGTATTACATCCTGTGGATTCATTCAGTGCATGAATGTGGGTGGGATGTTACATTCCCAATGGATATATTCAATATATATTTATATAAGTTAAGCACATAAAAATTTCACTAATTCATCTGAGGTTTACTTGGTTATTGGGAAGTAGCCATGCTTGCTTTTTTTGCTTTCTTTTGTTGTTTTTTGTTTTTCTTTTTTTTTTTCTTATTAGAAAATGACTGCACAAGTTTGAATACCTTTTCACAGGAGTTCAAGTAGTCATGGCAGAAGGTTAATGCATGCAATTTTATACTTCATAAAACTCTATAAAGCCTAAAAATATAAAACAAGCTTATAATTTAAAACAACGTAATTTTAACTGTTAGAATACTTGCCTGTCATCTGACCTCTGAATGCTTGTTGTAAGCTAAGGAGCGGTAAGAAAGGCTTGCCGAAGTGGAATCTAGATTCTGGCTATTTTCAAGTACAGCAACTTGAAATTCTTCTGAAATTTAGAGAGTTCACTTGTAAGTAAGAAATATAATTGCATAAGGAAAAACCTCCAAGTCTAGCAAAATCAATTTTACGTACTTCTCTCCCTTCCCCCCAGCCAATTTTCTATAAAATTACTTTATCTAGCCCAGTATTTAAAATGATCCTACAATAATAAATCAGTGCTTCTGATATAATGGTTGAAGCTATCCAGTGAAATGTAATTTCAACTTGGTAGAGGTTGAATTTGAATAGCATGGGGAGTGTGTGCTTTTCCAGGGACGTCTTTTTTTTATTTTTATTTTTTTTAATTTTCTTATTAAGGATCTTGCACAAAGGATATGCTTTGTGTGTTTGAGCTCCTTACTTTAAAAGCAGAATTTTCTCATTTTGTTGTTGTTCATATGTTTGTTGTTGTTGTTCAGAAGCTCTGTGAACCCATCTATTCAAATTTATTGTTGATGAGCTATAACAAAAGCTTGGAGGGGTGAGGGCGTTCTGCAGTGGTCTCACTACAGAACTTTTAAGTAATGTCACAGAACTGAAAGAGGGATAGTATCTATCTGAAGTCTAAATTTACATTTCCTTTGGCCAGTAATGACTGGGTAAGGAAGCTTGCATGCAAGTTTAGTTTCTGTTCAAATGAATTGTGTACTTCGACTATGGTTGAAACTTTGAAATTTGAGCAGTCCTTACTAGAGCATCCCACTAATGGAACACAACCCTTGTGAGCATGCAGTGATTCATAAGTAGGCTGGCTGTTTGTTAAGGTTGCCAAAGGCTTATTATAGAATTAAAAAAAAAAAGAGGTGTTTCAGATAGCCATCTAGTCTACTAGTCTATTTCTTTTCCCTAAAATGCTATCGTTTGGCCTGTCACATTATGTGATAGTTTGGTCAAAAGCTATTTTGGCTTAGTTTTTCACATGGTATGTCCACTTCAAAAAAAGTGTACACAACTTCTTTTTATATTAAAAAAAAACAAAAACAAAAACAAAAGCAAAAAAACCCTTGAGTTTGAGTGAGTTCCAAAAATAAAAGTGGATTGTAGAATCACCAAGATTCGAAAAGATGTCCAAGATCTTCTCCAACCATCCACCTACCACCAATGCTTCCCACTAAACTGTGTTTCTTAGTACAACATCTAAACATATTTTACATTTTATAAACTCTTGTAGGCTTATTTCTACAAAGTTCTGGTGCACATGCTCTTTGGATATGAGATACTTAGTGATGTAAGGATAAATTCTGTGATTACATCTTCTGATGTACTTATTAAAATCTACCCAGTTGGGCCAAACATTTAGACTCTGGAAGAGCCCAGTAACATGTGCTCTGGTTCTTTCAGTGCATTAATCATAGGTCATCTGCACAGGATAAACATTCCCATTCTTGTGGACTGCTGCATCTCTGACTCAAGACTGTTGTATATCCTTCTAGACTTGGAACTGACTTCATCCCATCTGCATCGTAGTTCTGCACCTGGACATGTGGAAGGAGAGATGTAAGTCGAATGATAAGAATAACTTGTGGAGGAGATAGTGTAGAGAGGTCAAAGAGTTTGAGGTCAAACTAGGGAAAAGGACTGTGTTTTGGATGAAAGGTGGCAAAAAAGAAAAAAGAAAAAAAAAGGAATTTCGGGCAGGCAGAGATAAGCATCTTATATCTCAATGTGGTGGAAAAGTGAATCTTTTTTCTGATAGGAAAGATTAAGCAGGAGTTAGAGTGGAAAACTGGGAAATGAGCGCTAGAACATGACTGAAAGGAAAGATTTGGAAAAGGAGGTTAATCTGGCCATGAATTATGTGAAGGAAGTGAAGCTTGTGTCTGAGTTTAGAAGTGTTTGGTTTGAGGAATCAGACTTAAAGAAGAGCCAGAATGGAGGCAGATGACCTGGAATTTGTCAGATGATTATGAGACGGCAGAACTAAAATGGCTTGTCTGTTCAGTGTATTATAGCACACGCTGAGCTTTGCAACAGAATTCTGGAATAAGCTAATGTGAAAAAGTTCACTAGCCTCTGTGTCTTCCCTTACGTTCACATTTAATATTTGTTTCTTGCTTCTGTATCACCAGATCATGTTGGATACATCTGAACAACCTAAATTCTACCATTTTCTTTGGCAGGTTAGACTTGCAACTTAAATGTCCTTTGAAATTCTGTTATGTTTCATTTGTGTTTTCAGAATAAGCGAAAAACAGCGTGCCATGTGCTTATAGCCTGTATGTATTATCCCTTCTACTTATGCTAGGGGCTGTTAAGAGAAAAGCTTTTGACTTTTTTTCTGGCATATTTTCAAGCACCCATTATTAATTTAGGTCCCAAATACGATTTAATATAAGAAATGGGGAATTATCTTTTGTAAGATGCCCCAATACTGTCACGATAGATGTCTTAAGAAAAAAAAAATGAGATAATATATTAAGAAGCAAATGCTACTGTTATTTCAAAGCCCAAAGAAATTATGTTATGATCTTTAGCTTTTCTTGTTATCACTATTAAGGATTTTTTTTTTTAAATCTAAATTTGATGTTGTAGTGTAAATGGAGAACCAAAAACAGCCTTAACATTTCTGTGAATATTGTTGTGAAAGAAAAAACACTATTTACGTGCCAGAATAATCATTTTGGAGAGAAAAGACCCTAGTAATTATTTGTTTGGTTTATATTTAGAATGTACCTGGATTTCTTAAGCTTTTTGGTGGAATTATTTTCAAACAGAACATGATCTGTTGATTTGAAGACTCAGATGAGCTCATAACATAAATCCTATATGATTTAATTGGCTAGTCTAAACATGATCACAGACTGTTTGCATATCTCCTTTTTGTTGTAACTACATAAGACTATTTAATTTCTTGATTTTGCATGCAGTTAACAAGAATATTAATTTATCTAAAACCGTTAATTTTCTGATACTGATGGTGAGAAAAAATATTAATTTGCTGGAAGAGTAATGAGTTTCTTATAAACATTATCTGGACTCTTTAATAAAGTGATTTTAGTGTTTCTATAGCACTGCTCATTGTGTTACTCTCACGTACACTGGTAAATTACTGGTACTTACATATTTCCTCATTTTCCTATGTTTTTTGTGTTAATGTGGAATTACTGTTATTTTTTAGAAGAAAAAAAAGTTACTGGCTTGATTAATTCCAAAGAAAAAAATGATAGGAAAGCAAATGTGAGACTATAGAATTTACCTGAGTTCTTCTGTGTTATGCTTTCCTCGCTATTATGTTGCATTTGCTTTTCTGACAGTGTGGAAATAAATAGGCTTTTTTCCATTCTGTTTTTTTTTTCATTCTGACCCACCAATATTGTCATCACAACCAATGCAGCAAAATGATAGGTCTTGCATAGAAAGCCTTTGGCAGCATGCTTTGTTTTGTTGCATGTGTGGTGCTTGTGTCCTTCTGCTTGTGTTCCTGTCTGAACCAGATACGTGTTTGTGACTAACCAGTGCCGTCCTTTGAAAAAAGGCAGTTATTTTGAACTCACAAAGGCAACACACAATGTCATGTAGAAATAAGATACGGAGTTAACAGTATGGTTAAGCATGTATAAATGACAGTTGGATCCCTCTACTGAAAAATCTAAAGTGCAAGAAGAAAGTTTGTGTGGACACCTTTTCAGTTACAGGAAGCTTGTGCTGAGTGCTTTTGGAAGTCAGGCTCCTTATTTAAAACTCAGTAACAGTTTTACTGTTTAACTGTGGCTAAGTCTAATTCTGATTTTTGGTTTTGCTGTTGTTTCTGTATGCTTAATAATTACAAGGTACAAATTGAGGGATTTGAATTACAGTCATCCTTTTTGTTCTGTTTCTCAAGTCAGCTTAGAGTTCAAAATGCATCCTTTTCTGTTTATCATATATGGATGTATCCTATACATCATTTTGTGTATCATAATGTGCTTGAAGGCAAGTGAGTGGAATGAAAAATTAGCGATTTATAATTTTCTTCCATTTTATCCAAGCACTTCACTCTTTGAAGGTGTTTCCTTTACTGTTATTGTAGATCTCCTGCTAGTAAATGTTTCTAAGCAACCATTACGGTCCATTGAATAAAAGCTGAACATATTAAAAAGTCCCTGAATATTTATATGCTATTCTGTAATGGCAGTATTGGCTAAATAATGTATGTATTTAAGAACTTCTTAAATGTAAAAGAATCAGTCAAGGACTATTGGGTAAATAAGATATTTTGAATTTTTCATGAACTTTTAAACTAAAACAAGGTGAAATGTATTGTAATGTTGAGTGTTCAAATGGATCAATGACTGGAGATTCATTTAGAGCTCAACTTTCTATGTTTATTTCCAGTTAGCACCTTTGAGCACAAGCTAACCACATTGTCCATATAACGAAATTGTCCAGAATTGACAGGCAGCATCTAAACAATCAACATCAGCATTTTTTGAATATGAGCTATATTGGCTTGTTGCCTGTGAAATGGTATTGTCAGTACAGAACTATAGATGTGGGATAAAAAAAGCAGAACTGCTGGTTTTGTGATTTATACTGGAAAGCATGGAATGACATCATTCTTTTTGTGGTTGATTTAAGAGATATTCCCGTCTGGCAGCTCTGATATAGAAATTTGGAGTCCCAGTGTGGTAAATGTTGAGGGGTAGCAGCATTCTCACATCTCAGAGTCTTGGTGTTTCTGAGATGCAGTCTTGCTGGCTGAAGAGCTTGAGTAGTAGGAATATACTTCACAGTAAACCAGACTTCCATTTCAAGAGGACGAATGGTATCTTGAGCGAAAGCTTGATATTATCTGTACTATATAGTTTGAATCTCAAAACTGGATATGATGATAAGTGGAAGTGGGGACAGGTACCCTGGGAGGATGGTGCTAGGGAGGTTGCTAGGCTCTGCAGGTCAGGAAGGCCGAGGAAGGAAAAGGCCTGATGAACTGAACAAGGGGTGCAGAGAAGAACAAAAGGACTTCTACAGGCACACGAACCAGAAAAGGAAATTCTGAGAAGATGTACCTCCCACAGAGAGTTATACGGTCATGCTTGTAACAGTGGACAAGGAGAAGGCTGGAGTACTCCTGCCTGACCATCACTGTTACTTTTTATGATGGCGTAACCGCATCAATGGACGAGGGAAGAGTCTCTGATGTCCAAATGAACTTCAGTAAGGCCTTTGACATAGTCCCCCACAACATCTTACCCTCCAAATTGGAAAGATATAGGTTTGGTGAGTGGACTGTTCGATGGATGAAGAACTGGTTACAAGACTGTACTCAGAGAATGATGATCAACCTCTGAATGTCCAGATGGAGATAAGTGGCAACTGGTGTCTGTCAGGGGTTAGTATTTGGACTGATGCCCTTTAATATCGTAATCAGTCACATCAACAGAGGGATTGAGTGCACCCTCAGCTGGTTTGCAGATGACACCAAGAAAAAGTTCTTTTATGTTAAGGGTGTTGAAGCACTGAACGGGCTGCCCAGAGAGGTAATGGGTGCCCCATCAATGGAGACATTAAGGATCAGGCTGGAGGGGCTCTGAGCACTTGGTCGAGCTGTATGTGTCCCTGCTCATTGCAGGGGAGTTGGACCAGGTGGCCTTCTGACTCAGTTCTATGAGTTGCACCTGTCTGAACTTAACAAGGGAAACCTGTCATTAGAAATGTAGCTTCAGCCATGGCAATCTCATACATCAGCATCAATTTCCTTAACAAAAATGCCGGAGATAGGTCATGAAGAATGTGTTTCCCTGTAGAAATCATCCAGTGCATCAAGTGTAAAGCACATCTTCCTTTCAGGCACTCTAACTGACTAGGTTACTTACTTGCCTAAATTTTGACCCTACTCTTGTGACTGCTGCTGGAATGTTGATCTTTATGTATGTGAGCTTTCAAAGTGATATATATTTTTTTTAACTTATATTTTCCTTTATGACATTTGGGCTCATTTGGAAACAAAGACTGAGATCTCTTAAAAGGAGGCATAAATGGGAAAATGAGATCATTAATTGTTGAAGCTGGTACTGTAACAAATTGACTAGAAATGTGGATTCAGAGAAATTGATGTACTTTATCCTTCCAAACTAAATGAATTCTCCATCTGCTTCAGCTTCTCAACTATAATGAGGACGTTGGGCTGACTCTGCTATTGGTTTCTCTGTCTCCCTGAACTATTTAGGAAAGTTTAAACATTTCTTGCATGATTAAATACACTTTCAATAAATCAATCTCATAATAATTGTTGTTCAGGAGAGTTCATTATTCAGTTTAGTCTTTTAAATTACTGTTCTTCTTTAAAGGATTCTTCTGATGTAATGGCTTCTGCTAAATCCATTTGCCATACTCTGGCTTGTAATTACTTTAGATTTGAAGAACAAAATGAATGACTTTATTATTAATCAGTAGCAAATTTGTCTTACTGTTTTTAACCTTAGAGTGGCCTTCGCTCATGAAACAGTTTTAATTGTCTAGATAGCAAAACAGTTCATATCTCTCTTTCAGCAGAGATTCAGTGAAAGCAATTGCATAGTTTTGTGTATTTTCTCTACCATCCTCTACCTTCCTTTCCGTCCCCAGATGTTTGCCATGGGGACTGTCATCATGTGTGTGTTTGCTGTTGAATGCTGTCAGCAGCTGTCTCTGGAAGTCTAGTTTTGTTACCTGGTTTAAGGCTGTAATTTTTTCAGACTGGGCCAGTAATTCTTTTGTGTATGCTGTGGGGAGTACACAGCACTTAAATACAGCATTAATTTAATGTTGGCTACTCCACTGGCTGTTGATCTAAATGAATTTTCTCAGTGTTCATGCACGATGAAAATTTGAATGATTTCTGTCTTCCTATTGTTGTGAGATTTCGTAGTTATTGACAATGCTTTTGGAGCTGCGAGTCTGTGTTGTGATTTTTTTGTAGCAAAATGCCACCTTGGATTAAAGTTGTCTAGCTGCTGAGCTGTCCTGTGTGAATCTCCTCTATTTAGCCCCCAATGTTTAGCATCAGTTCTCTGTTCGTAGTAGAGTTTTCAAACCCATCCTTAATTTCAAGCTGCCAGTCAATGCAAACTAATATAAAAGCATTTTCAGCTTTGCTAAACTTGTTAGGATCTGGTAGATGTTGCATTAATATCTCATTTTCAGAAACTGCTTGGATAATGATAGTGGGCTAGTTGCAGAGTTAAAGACATTCAATAAATCTCATCTTTTAATATTTGGAGGGATTCATTCCTGTAACAGCTTTGTGATGATTTTGTTTCCAGCATCAAATGTAATGTTTAACCAAGGCTAAGAATCTTTCAAATAACACTGAGGAATTGTAGCAAACCTCCAAAGAGTAATGAATAGTATCTTTGAAATCTTAATTCTCTGACTCTCTAGGAGGTCATTAAAAGTGTGAAACTGAATGGAATTTGTCAAGATACAAGAGCTTCTTAGAGCACTTCTGTCTATATCCTTTATTCATAAACCTGTTTATATTATACCTCCTTGTTGTGGTTTCAAGAATTGTGCTTTTTCATTTCATATCTATCTTTTCATGTTCACGTACTACTGTGTGTATGTTTATTTAAAAGTATTTTTAATTGTAATAATGGGAAGTTTTTACTGAGGGCTGTATGGCCACTTTCATTGCATATATGTCACCCCTTTTACATAAAGGTTAGCCCTTTCTTGGGACAAGAATACCCCAGGGCTATAGCACAGGGAGTACAGTTGTAGTAATAAAGATTATGTTGCTGATAAGTTCCCCTCAAGGCCCCATGATGGTAATACCTCTATATTTTGTCTTTAAAGAAAACTGCTGAGAGGCAATAATTTTTTTTGTATGTGTCCCATTTTCATTAATGCATGGTAATTGATGGAGTTGCAGTGACTTGTAACAGTAATGAGTTCTAAACATAAGAATGCACTCCTTTCTAATAAGTGAGCACTGCTGGGGTTTAAAAGCGTACTAAATCAGTTGCTTTAGTATGAATTTATTAGTTTTTTTCAGCATTAGCTTTAATAGTAGTTATTTACATAAGCGTACATCCCATTAACCGCCATCAGGGCTGGAAAACATGCTGAACTGTTCATATTTTCATATAATTATTGAACATAATGGTTTCATTTGCATTTCTAAACAGTGATGTTTCTGTCAGGCTTGGAAATAGTGTCTTTACGCAGTCCCTATTTCACATCCACTTATTTGACATCGTTAAATTTTATGCTAATGTGCTTCCCTAGAATATCATCAGTAGGACAGATGCTTGCGCTTTAATATACAAATCAGAGATGCTTTTCCCTCCCCCCTCCTCTGAACTGCAAAAGAAATAAAAAAAGCATATCTGCACTTTTTAGATATAGTTTGTTTCATTCTAAATAATCCGTAAGAAATGAAACTTAGCTCTTACCCCTGCTAGTCACTTCTGGGTGTTGTAGTGGATACCCTGTTTATGAAAGGTAGGGAACAATCTTCTCCATGGAGGAGCAAGAGTCTTGTAAAATTCATAGTAGTGGTTGTGGGAAACTAAAATATTGTAACCTTGAGATTGCCTTGTGCAGCAAGTTGCTGAACTAAGCGGTAGTCCTTGGACTGGCCTTCCTGGAAGTAGACCATCATTGTACAGAAGGGTTGGGAAGGGAAAAGTTTCGACTTCGCAGCTGTTTCAGTTTTCTAAAGAAGATGTTTTGCTGAGTCTGGTGACTCGGTGCTTGTCTGCAGAAATGTACTTGAAATTCTACATTGTTAAGTTGTTAGTTTTACATTTAAAATAGCTTTTCTTGGTTTTTATAATTCCGCAGATGGGTAGAGGTATATGAGCCGCTCCCTAAATGGTTATTGCATGATCAGTATTGTATTGTGCTCCTTATATGTATGTGTATCAGAAAAGATTTGATACTTGGCATGGAGTTAACAGTGGAAGCAGAACATCAGTAACCTAAGAGAGAGTGCTGATAATTGCAGTTTTGTATGAGGAAATAACTGAGTAAAAGAACCAAAGCGCTACCATCAGCAAAACCACACTGCTTTTCTTTCATTTAAAAAATGAAATGAATACTTCACAATGTGTTCTGTTTGAGTTTTATCTTAAGATTACTTTCTTACTGTTTTAAGTAATGTACCAAAGGTAGGGCAGATGAGTGCATGCACTCTGTGGTTGTCACAGAAAAGATTAAATATGAAGATGTGTATGAAGTTGCATAAGAACCAATCATGACCTGATTAAACAAGAATGGAAACCCAGTGAATTTCAAGCTCAGTGCCATGCTTTTAATGACTTACAGTATGTGACACTGGGTGACTCTTCTCTCTCCTATATATGTGTTTAATGATTTGCGGTGCTGCTTGCTGGCCTTTCTATGACGTGAAAGGTTAAATGTATGCATGCTCATTTACGGTGTTTTTTGGATACCCCTGGCTTTGAACAGTACAAATGTAGTAAGTCTCTGGAAATCTTAAATTAAAGCGTTTGAGCCAAACATAAGACTTAGATTTGTTACTTTCATTGTGTATTATATATAAAAAAAACAAAAAACCAAAAATGCCTCTCTTCTATGACATCCGCATGAAGAAGGCTTGAAGGAGGCACCCACAAGCAAAAGGGGTTTGGGCTGAAATGAAAAGGCATATTTTATGCATAAAGGACCACGTGAGCGCACTGGAGATATACTCTGATGGGTTCTGGGCTTATGGTGTCTTTAATTATAGATGATTAACAATTTGCTAGTTGCTTTGCAGACAAGTATAGAGACAAAAATCCCTACTGGGAAATGCTTGCAGACTAAGACCTCATTCTGGGGCTGTGTGAATCTCAACATTACAGCTCTATTTCAAATCAAGAGAAGTAGCAATATCAAAACGTCAACAACAACAAAAAATCCATTTATGTTATTTCAGAGAGAACCACTGTATGTTTGAAGTATATCTCTATTACAATTTTGAGCTTGAAACAGAGCAAACAACCAGTTTATAGCAAATGATTGGGAGTGCTTTCTGGTAAGCCTTTTAATCAGGATTGAAATACTATCTACCAAAGCAAAGTAACGGCTGGTGAAGTGTGCTAACTTCATCTGTAGAGTATAGAGGAATTTAAAGAGAGCACCTCTGTCACACTGAGTAGACTGTAGTACTGCACAGACTCTGAAGTGACCTCTTGTGAACTTCTCATTTGAATCCTGAGAGGAAGACTCTAGTTAATTGTCAGATATCCATATTTTAATATGTGACCATAAAAGGGTAAAGTATGATGATTTTTAACATCAGAAGATTAACATTTTACCTTTAAATAAAATATGATTAACTGGTACAGAATTAAAAGTAACAGAACTGAAATATTCAAACTATGACACTGTGGTGTCAGATTATGCATCAAGTGTGACAGTTTAAGTACTGAAGTGATTTAAAAATGAGCCAGCTGAAGGACGTATATCCCAAGCATCGAGAATAAAATGGAATGAAACAATTGTGGCTATCAAAACTTTCTCATACCCTTCTGGCTGAAGGAACCAGGTAATCAAAGTCTAGTGTTTTTCACGGTGACTGCATCTTGCCTGGTGCCAAAGCTGGTGCAGCAAGGGAACTGTCGGCATGCTATGACGGCATCCCACACTGTGATTTGAAGCCTGCCAGATGATGATTATGTTTAAATTTAATTGCCAGGCAAGACTATTGCTTCTGTATTCATCTACATCTAGCATGGTTCAAATATGATTGATCCAGCAATGCATCTTGTCTTTCGGTGTTTTACAGTCAAGCCAAGCTTCCTATTATCCCTATACTGTCTCTGGTAGATTGGCATATGTTTTGATAAATGAAACCACATACTTACCACTGGAAGTACTTAGTATTGCTGTTTGAAAATCTGAAAATGCCATTGTGAAGGTTTGTCATTTGACTTCTGCATATTTTAAATCCTTGTTAGTAAAATTATTTTTTTCCCCACTTAGTAGTTCTGCAAAGTCAGCTTGGAATTTGGCAGTAAAGTGACACCTCTCTGTCATCAGAAGTCCACCACATGAATTTTTGAGTGCAGTTTTGGCATTTAGTAGATCTTGTAAATGTTTTTAGCAGGTTTGTGCACACTAAGCTATGACACCTGTAAACTGCTTATGGTGCCTCAAAAAGAGGAATGGAACAGCTCATGTTCCGCAACAGTTAAAGGAGTGGTAAAAAGGAAAAAAATGGAAAATGTGAGGTCAGAATAATGGGCAAGTCTAAGTAAGCAGGATACTGAAATAAGAGGCTGCTACTTTTACGTGGTTACTTCTGGGAGTAGAACTTAAGTAATTATGTAAAAATGTGAACAAAACACTTAACAGCTTTCGTGGTACATGACCTCTTCCAGTTGCATTGTTCAGAAGTTTTTGTGAATTTATTCATATTTCATTATCTTCAGGGAGAACTTTTCTCTTGCTGTAAATACTGTTAGCTACATTGAGGAAAGATCCTTAGATCCTTTTAATGATGTTGCTCATCTTATCATAGGAGTGCAGAATAAGACTCAAGTGAACACAGCTCAGAATGTCCAGCTGTCACTTCAGGTAACTAGACATGTCCTGTGAGGTCTCACTGCTATGTTTCAATGCAAGTACTTGTATTTAATGCTCTTGTACTGTAACTCTTTGCTGTACTCACCAATATATCTACAGAATAACTTTTTCCTATGAATACAAGAAATTAAAAATATTTTTCTAGTGATCTGCAGAAAGAAGTTAAAGGAGTAAGAAATATAAACTTTCATTTTGATGGTGGAAGGTGTTGCATGGTATTATATCTGATGGTGTGGAATATGTTTTGTTACCTTGGAAAGCTTCCTGGTTTCCTCAGAGAGTCATTTTGGTGCATGGCTCTGATCTTGAGATCTGTGCATGACTCATGAATCCTTAACTGATTGTAATGAACTGTTTATATTGAACATGTTGGCCAAGTTCAAGTTGTGTAATACACTCCCTTTTTTCAGGACAGCCCAAGGAATTTACCAGCAATAGAATTACATTGTTCTGACAGGACGGTGAACATGCCAGAGATTCTCCTGGCCCACCTGCAGGGACATAGGATCATGAGGACCCTTCTGACTTTCTCTGCCATCAGAGCATATTTCTTCTCATAAAGTGGTGAAAACCATAGAATCACCAAGGTTGGAAAAGACCTCTAAGACCATGTGGTCTAGCTGTCCACCTACCACTAACACTTCCCCACTATAAAATCTGTATTGATTCACTTGTTACTTTTCTGCAGCATATCATGTTTGAAGGATCAGTGTTTCAAAAGATCTTCTATTTATTTTTTTGTTTGATACTTTTTAATTTCCAGCCAAGACTTAATCACACCTAACTTAAACATACTTGATCTGATTGATTTCCAAATTAGAAGAGGCTAGAAATCTTGGTGAAATCATAGCACGTTGAGAAGAATCATATGACTGAAAAATCAGAGGAATTAGCAGTATTACCTGTTAATTGGGATCTGTTTTGTTTTCTTACTTAGATGTGGAAGACACCCTTGTAAACTTCATATTTGCAAAGCTACATAGCAAAGCTTTTATGTTGTTAAATGTTGTTCCCAAAGATCAAACTTATATTTTAAATACAGTTATATGCTATAATTAAGATTTGGTGCTTTTAAGTAACAGATTACCTATGAGGAGAAGGTGGAAAACTGGGAAAGCATTGTCCCTACGTTTTTTAAGGAGCAGATAAATTATTTATGACTTTAAATGAGCCTTTAGCCTTCAACCGTAGCAAAGGTATCTGTCACGTTTTCTTATTTAGGAATCCTCTTCAGCCTTAGTTTCTTATCAGGTAGGGGAGATGTGGAACACCACTGCAGACATTCTTCTGGTAGTTTTTCTAGAGCATCATGCTGTTGTGAATGGTTTAAATCTGGAGGGAAAAAAACATCATCTAGCTAAATCTGCATTAGCTGTGTAGTTTCAGGTGTCTGAAATGTTAATGCCCACAATAAAGTCAGGATCCCTGACATCATGAGCTTTCTCTCTTAAATACCACAATAAGCTAGTCAGAAGTTTGGGATTACAGTCTGCAGCAGATTTATTTTTCATACAGTGCATATAAGAAGTCACATATTTGTCTCATTGGGATTTTTTTTTTTCCACTGAGAAAATAAATGTATGGCTGAAGCCATTCTGGAAAAAAATTGCAGGAAAATTGACTATTAATTCAAAGTTGCTAAATGCTGTCTTTGGGTGTTTAGTTGGGTCTAGTCTTTGACTTCAGCTATTCCTTTCGGGGTTGATTTGTAACCTTTTTTCAGTGACATATCTGTTTCACTCTTCTCTTTGTTGATGCTGAACTAGGTTTTTAGCTAATATTTCATAGAACACATAAGAAAGTTCTGCAATTTATATCTCATGGAGGGAGTCATTTTCTGCTTCTTCTCCAAAGTAGATAGAATTTGGGTAACTTTTGCATTGCAGTTCATTTTTGACATGAAGCTGTGAGCATGGTGAAACAGTGACATTTTGTCTCCAGTAAACTTGTTGGCCTCAAGAGCAATCAAAATTGTGTTTGTGAACTGTAACACATGAGGATTCATTCTCTTCCTTTCTCTTTATAACAGTATATTGCTTGAGGTATTCTTTTACTTACTTTTTCTGTCAGTGTCAAGAATTTTATTTTAATGGGGTTTGTGAAATCTGGAGGCTTATGGAAGATCAGTATATCTGCCAGAAGTTTTATGAATGCTTTTGAAGAATATATGAGAGTATATCTAACGTCCTCTCCAATATTTGGGCCTGCTTGCCACATGAAGTGAAACTTCATTTTCTAGGAAACTTCATTGTTCAGGAAGGCAGTATGGTATGCATTTTGTCTAGAATGTGATTAGTCCTATCTGTGATGTGTTTTTTTCTGTTTTTTTTTTTTTTTTCCCCCAAAAATTCTGCTGGATGTGGATCTGTTTCGTTGCTAGTGGTTTGATGGAAAGGATTATGTTATGTACTTGCTATAGGGTGATTCTGTAAGGCTGTAATGTCCAGATTGTAGTGCAGTACCCAGTGACAACACACGTAATAGAGCAGCACATGGGATCATTCTCCTCTACTAAGGAGACCAACTTATAAATTGGTGCAAATTGATATACAGTGTTTAATCTTCTTGTCTCCCACTTTTTCAATCATAGAGGATTGAATGTGCATCAAATTGAGAAACTATACATATAGAGTTCTGTCTCTAGTATTGGTGTATTGGAATATATTCCAGAATTTGTTGAAGTTTTTTATTCCTTTCTGGGATTTGAGTTCTCAGTTTTATCCCAAACAGTGCGAATTTTCTAGAATTTTTCTGGTTTTGCTGTAAACAAGCAGTAATTCTTCCATGCTTCTGATCTTTTGAAGCAGAACAATCATCAGAGCATTTTTTATAAGACTACAAGCATCTATGTTTCATGTTTAAAAAGCTAATTTGAGAATCGATTGTAATACCAATCCTCGTGCCAAGAAAGGTCTTTTATAACAAGAGAGCAATTCACTTAAACATTTTCATACATTAAGCTGCATTGGATGCACATTAATGAAAGTGATGCATAGAGAAGATGGTGTCACACTGCAAAATGTTTATCTGGTTGTTTTCAGTGGCCTGGCAGAACTCCATTATGAAAGGTTCTGAGTGCAGACTGGCTGCAATGAACTTGTATACCAGATCATCTGTCAGAACCCTAGTCAGCTGGGACCAGACTTGCTGACAGACACAAGACTCCTAGTATAAACATGCGGTGCTTTATCTTTTATTTAAAACTCAGTTGGGTCCTTGTTCTGTAAGTTTAATACAGATGTAGTCTCCATTGCTGCAGTGTCAGTTTTCCTATAGTTTTGTGCAGAATGTTGAATGCTGTAATGCTTCACTCTGTGAAAGAGATCAGTTAGGAGTCTTGAAAAAGTCAGCAATGCTGGAAAATAAATTTTGATTTGGTATTCATTGACATAGGAGTTTCCCTCACAGGTTCTGTGGTCTTATTTTGGTTATGTAAAAAGTATAAGAGTAGATGTAGTGGTTAGAGTATCAGTCTCAATCCAGGAAATTGTTGTTAGTTGTTCCCAATGTTGTAAATTACAGTACATCTTCAGTAGAAGAGTACACGATTTCTGATGTCTCTAAGATTGTTTTCTTTAAGTCATTTCATGGATCAAGAATAGGAATCTGTTCTGTTAAGGCTTTTTTGACTATGTATCATTACTATACGAGCATCCAATATAAAGAAAATAAGGACAAACTGCTTTTTTGTTTAGAACTGGATAAAACTGAAATTTTGCATTTTGTAGGGTTTGAAATTCAGTTTTTTTCCAACAAAATCTATTTCAAGCAATTTGGAAGACTTACGTGATGGCATTTTTTTAACATTCTGCCAAGACATAATGAGATATATTGTGGTCCTCTCTAATAGAAGTGGTCTATTTATTTATTTTTTTTAAACATGCATGAATCTTTATTTGTACCATGCACAGTATCTCAATACTGGGTGTTAGCAGTCCTTTATGTTGAAAACATTGAAAATAGTGGACTTTCAACTGCTTATGTATCTTTATGGCCTTAATGAACAAAAGAGGACAATTTTTGTATGTAAGCATATGAAATTTAAGCCAGCAAGCCTAGCAAGTAACTGTGCATCTGATGCAAATGAATATAATTTCAGGATAGAAAAAGGATTTTCATTAGTTTCCGAAAATGTTTCTTTCTTTTTCTTATTTCTACCTTGTGGAAAAGTGGTTTTGACAAAAGCTTGGTTCAGCTGTTTAGTTGCATGGTTTATAAAAGCAGACCTGAAGGAGATCTTTAGGCCTCCTGTGCTTTCCAAACAGAAGATGGTACACAACCTCTTTTTCTCTGGCTTCTTATTCTTTGCCCAGATGACCTGAATTTGATGTTCAGATTTTCATCCTGATTTGGAGGCTTTGCCATAGCTGTAAGCCTTTTTCTGGGCTAGTAATTTGGATTGCTTCTCACTCAACAAAGTGAGCTCTTCAATGTCCGCTGCTGATAAGCCTTCCAAGCCGGCACACATTTGCTCAGTGTTCTCACCTGTGATTTGTGAAATTATCACAGTTGGGGTATCCATCCCACAGATTTCTGGCAAAGTTCCCGGGAGTGGGGAAGTCAGGTGAATTTCAAAGGCCCGCAAGTTTATTGAGGGAAGGTGGTGGGTAGGGTGCTTGATCAGGATAAACTGCAACACCAGTAAACTTTTAACTGAGGTGGCATTAATGCAGCACAACTGAAATAGCATTTAGAGTTAATGAAACTAGTTTTAGCAGTATCTGCAGTGCTTTTTGTGTGTGAACGTGTGACATTTTACAAGTGCATTGCAAAGGCTAAATTGATTCTTAGAAGAATACATTTCTCTAGTACAGACAAGACCTAATAGATCTTTTTCCTAGATAGCAGACTTAACTTTTTCTTAATTTTCTCTCTTGATTAAACTACTGAATGGGGGTGAAGTTTCCACTAAATGTCTGCTCAAAACAAGCTTAGAGAAAATGGAATGTCAGCCTTAAAAATGTCACTTTAATATGGTTTGACATGATAAGGTCTTAAAAGTCTCCTAACGATATATGATGGAGTACATATGCTTGCTGTGTTTGGAATCAGTGTGTGCAGGGACGTGTATTCACAAAATGGATGAGACAGTGTTGAGCAGAATGCTTGGAATAAAGAACACTGGCAAAGAAAGGGAGAACTGACTGGCAAACTCAAAATACAGAGGTGGGTGAAAGGCAACTGAACAGTCAATATGGAAAACAACAAAAAAATCAGACTGCTAGGACAAAGGAGTCTGTCCTCTATTAATGGGAAAATATGGTAACAATTTGCTGTTTAGGTTTTCTAAGTGAAATAGTGCAATTCTGAAAGTTAGTTATGATTTTAGGTCTGGAATGTGAAGAGTTTCCTCTTCGTGTGTGCACAAACACACGTGTATTCTGACTTTTTTTTTATAGCGCTGACTGCGTATTTAGTACAGCAGATATTCTGGTTTTGGTAAGTTGGTTTTTGTCTATCTGTAAAATTCTGCTGAATTTTCTTTTGGTTCCTAATACTTGACTGATTATTGAATTCCATGCATTTGTGAGTACATCAGAAGTCTTATTGAACAATTAGTGTCCGGAAAATCAAGGAAAGGCACATGTCATGCATTTGCCACTTGTTTAAATCACACTTTAAAAAAGCCATCTGTTTTACAGTTAATTTTTAGAATTTACACTGCAGAGAAGTATACCCATTAATAAGGAAGGTACAAAACAATTTTGCATATATGTTAGGAGTGAAGTTAATTTTATTTTTATGTATGGGTGTACATACATGTATGTGTGTATATGTACATACATTTGTATCTACATATACATGTATTAACCAGATGTCTTAGTCTCTATCTGAATTTCAAAACACTGAGTATTTAAGCTTATGAGTAAGCTACAGTCTGGACAAAGGCCATAGTTCTTCACGCTGGGTTGTGAGCAGTAGCTACTTACACAACTTATTATTTTTATTTGTACATGCTTTTCTGCTCTTAATTATGAAATCTGGGTAAGATTTCTTTGGAATGGCTTATGTCCACTTACGTGTTTTATTAATATTATTTTTTGCAATATTGTTTTACAGGTTTGAGGATTTTTTTTTTTTTTTTTTTTTTTTCAGAGCAGGCATATTATAGTTATGCTTTACTTATTTGAATTTGTTATCTAAGACAAAGTTATGGAAAACATTTATTGTATATTTAATGATAGTGGGCAAATTCCCCCAGACCATCTAAATTTGTTTAATATCCCCCTACAGTGTTTGGACAATAGACTAATGTTATTAGATACTATGAATCAAAGTTAAATTGAGGGTATAAATCATGCTTAAACTGCAGAACAAAGTCACATTGATGTGAAAGCACAAGTAAGTGTAGGAAGCCATAAGATAAAATGATTTCAGATTTTCGATTAAAATATGTACAGACTTGTTAAACCTTCTGTGATAAATGTGAAATTTTCACAGCTAGTGCCCACTGTGTTTTCCCGTAAGTAAGGGTACCCCTTGTGTATTTGCACTTTATTGATGTGGTGAAATTTGGGCCCAGTGATGTTGTGTTCTGAATGCATCTGTTCAGCAGTTCAGTATTCAGCCAAGCTGTTGTGGAGGGTTGCTTGCTCTTGCATTGGAGCTTAAAGAGAAGTGGAGATGTTCATCCTACCAGGAGGGGAGGATGCTGTTCTTTCTGTGAGTACATGATTCCTTCTGGTGCTGTCTTTATATTACGCTCCTCTCAGACACTTCAGAGAGTGGCACTGGTAGGTTGCAGGAGTTTGCAAGAGAAGTCACACTTCTGTTTGTTGGATCAGTAAACAAGGGAAGAAGAAATCACATAAGTAGCGGTTAATGAAATGAAACTTTACAAAGATTTCTGTGGATTTGATCAGTGGAGGTTACGTTAGAAGAACAAAAGTAATTCATCCTGAAGGATTAAAAACTTTCACGCTTTTTTTCCCTTCAAGATAGAGAACACGATGTGAAAGCATTTCTGAGCAGAGTTTGCTTTCTGTGAAATGTGCTTTTTTTTTTCTTTCTTTCTTTTTTTTTTTTTTCCAGATGACAAATATTTTTGGGTTCTGTTAGCAACTAGAGGATGTCTGAGTGCCCACCTATACCAAGCTCTGAGTTTTTAGTGTGCCACTGTCTTGTTTGAGACAGTGCTTTAGTAGGAGTTGGTTTGAGCTTAGGTAGATGTGAAAATGTGTGTTTGAATACACATGGGTACCTGTTCAAATACCTGGATACTAGGACAGATTAGCAGGATATATCTCTGCATTCCCTTGGGTATGTCTGTAGTAGATGCATGTTGGTATAATTAGAATTTATCTGAAGTGCATAGGCCAGGCCCAAAGTTACCAATTTATTGTGTATCTGACTGCCACTGTATAGTGTGGGAAATGTTTAATGCAGAAGCATGGGAGTCTGTCTGGTAAAATATTAAATCTAAGAGAGCAATGAGAAATGTAAGATAAGGTTGCTAAATGTAATTCAAAGCCAAACACCTCTTAAAACAATAAGACTTCGCTCACACAGTTGGTGTTATCAGATTCTGTGATTTCCAGTTGAACTCTTTATATGTGTGCTGACCTCTATGCAGAAGAATCTTCTCAGTAATCCATGTTGTTATCAGTGCATTGATTTAAAAAATCTTAACTCTGCACACTGAGCAACTGAATAGTAAACAAGCCTTGTTACTTATCTTTACCTTAGACTTTATGTGCAAACTTTAATACCTTATTCATATAAGGTCTGACCTTTTCTACAGTTGCAAACAAGCCTCCAAATAAACCTTGAATTATTAAACTACCCTCTAAGTGAATGTAATGCAGATGCTATTTTAGATTTCTGTAGCTTCCATTCCTGTCTTACAGAAATGCATCCAAATGGCAAATCTGTTCTTTATAAACAAAGTGGCTTTATATTTTACCAATCAGGAAGGAAAAAAAAATCAGTTGAAGCTTTTGTTTGAGCAATGCTGAGATCCTATAATAAGCATTATGGGCATGGAAGAAACTTTCATTCACATGTTAATAGGCATATGAGGATCTGTTTCAAGTCATATTACAGGACTACTGCTGTAATAAAAATTGGAGATTGTATTCTAAATTAGTAGCATCAGTCTAGTGACAAGCTCATGTTCTAGTAACTGTTCTGTTTCTATTTAATTGCATGCATGTGTGAAGCAAATATTGTCAGGTTGCAGCAGAGAGAGTATTTTTATTTGCATTGTATTAGCAATTCATGACAGTAAGGTGAAACCAGCAGAGATGGGCTGAGAATCTGTTATGCTGAGCATGACTGTATCTTGCACTGAAGATGTCTGTTCTCTGGACTGGTGGTCAGACTCATGAATTCCCAGGCTTGAATTGCTGAGGTTGATAAATGGGAGTTTGGGTTTTGTGGGGGGAAAGAGAGGATCTGTATTATTCAGTTGGGGGGGAGGGGGACTGAATATCTGATGGTGGGCATACATATTCTGTCTTGTTGGAATTAAAAAAAATGGTTGGGGAAAAATAAAAGCTACATTTCAATTTGTCATTTGAAGTTTGCCCTTAAGTGCCAGTCTGAGGTATATCTGCAACTGCTTCTGTTGAATAGTGTAAAGGTTTGACTTGTATCGTTTTCAATGGCTTTTGAAAGATTTCTGTGCTCTCTGAAAGCATACTGCATTCATTTATGACTGTGGTGTACATACTGGAGTGGAGATGGCCTTGATTTATACTGCTTCACTACATGCACCTCCTGGCTTAAGTCTCAGTTCCCAATTTAGAATTTCAGTCACTCTCCTGATTATAAAGGTGCATGGGATGGCAGAAAAATCATGCTTAGTGCTTTCCAGGATGCTATGACTTGTGTTAAAGGCTTTAGGAGTTCAGATATTCAATTCCTTTAAAGAAAATGCTTGAAAGTTTGGGACAGATAACATGAAGTAGGAGTTGTTAGCGACGTTGCTAATGGCAGAATTGAGATTGAGCGCAGGAGGTTGTTTTTCACCTAGATATGCAGTGACATAAACTGTGACAAAGACACAGTGACAAAAATGACTCAAATGGTGGGAGGAGCTTGTTATTCAAACCACTCTAGGAATTATTATCATGTTTGCAAGTGACATTTTTTGTTTGCAATGCTAAGACATTCATTATTTATTTTTGGGATGTTTCCATTTTCAGTTATGCATTCATTTATTTATTGCTATGTTCTAAAACATACAGAATATGTGGCTTGAGTAGGGTAAAGTTTGCACTGAAATCTTAGTTTTGGCTTGCCTCTCTGCCTGTTACTTTTTTATTGTGAACCTTAACAGAGGATTAAATTTTTCGCATTTATTTTGCCTTAGGTTTTGATGTATTTCAGTGAAGTTGACAACCCTTACATTATTGCCTTAAGAGCCACAGAAAAGTATTCAGTGTCTTGAAAGAGACCACTTTACTGTGTCTCGCTGAAATGCTTGAGAATATACAAGAATTTATATTCTAAAACTATAATTCTAGGCTTGTCATTATTGCTTGTCTAGGCAATAATTCTAGGCTTGTCATCACAGAAAGGCACCTTCACACATCTTTAATTTCTGTAACTAGTTTTAATAATTTCCCTGGGACCATCTTGAAAATAGACCTTTTCTCAGTTATATCTTGGTTATGCAGGTCAAATTGATTTATTTTTTGCTATCACTTTTTTTTGTGATCTGGATAAGCATACATAAACATGAAATTGTGGATATTAAACTGTACCTACCATTTTATGTTCTTTCCCATGCAACTTCTTCCTTTTTGAGAGGATGAACCATAAAAACAACCTGATGCATAACTACTTTTAGACATAGGACTGTGTAATTTAGTCTTGTCTGTATAGAAACTCTGGTAATTCTGAGAAATGTTCCAGTTGTAATAATGTTGTATAGAACTGCATGAACTGGGAAATTATAGCGTGCTGTTAAATGTAAAATTACACTTAGTTCTTTGAAGTGGGGTGCTGTGGAAGAGATGGGAAATCTCAGGGTTTTATTGTACTTTGCAGACTATGAAAAAATAGTACGAAACTTTGGTTTGTATGCATCTTGTTTTTTTCCCTGCAGTGATTATAAAACCTAAATGATGATGGGTTTCTCTATAACTCTTGCTTGCTTTTGAGAGCATAGAGGGTTACTGAATTAAAGCAGTTGAAACATTGTTGAATGGTCAACTTTTAAAATAGAATTAGAAGGTGCAAAGAGTTCCATACTGTATGTGCAAACAAAAAATGTATGTGTGGAGCCAATGGGTATATATCTGTGTTTAATGTTGTACACTGCCTCTACTCAATCTTTTGACTATATTTGAATCGTTGTCTTCTAATTTCTACTTTCTTATAACTAATTTACATAATGCTGCTTCCTGCTTAAAATCGTCTCATTCTAAGATATAATGTGTTGTGCTAATCTAGGTTGTTTCGTTGAAGGAGATCAGAGTGGCTTGTGAATGCTCATAACTCTGTCCTCATTCTGTGAGTTAAAATGTATTACTTCCATCTCATCTTCATAAAAGTGAAGAAACCAAAGTAGAAATTTAAGAATTTGTTCAACATATTAAATGAAAGCTTTAGCAGCACTGTTTAAAACTCAAATACCTTTATTCTGGCCCTTGTGGTTTTTGTTTTTTTTTTTTTTTTTGGTCCACTTTCAGAGCTTGCACATTAAGGACTGGGGGTGAAAACTGCCCTTGATGAATACAAATTTCATTCAAAGCAGTTTGAGAATGAGTTTTATTGTTGATTAGGATAGTTAGCAGTAGTCTGAAAAAATACACTTTTGCTCACAGAAAGAGTAAGTTTCAGATTCTTCTTTCCTTATTTTTTTGTGTCCCTAAGTTCTAAAGATGCTTTGATTGTATTAAACCTGTTTGTGTCAAACTGCATCTGTTTGTGAAAACTCTGACAAAGGTTCTGGCAAGTTGCTGCTGCCTTTTTTCTTGGTATATTTTCATTTCAGACTCGGCCTTAATCTCCTTGTGGAACACTTAGGCATTTCCTGTTTGTCTGCCCATGGACATTAATTCCATAGACAGCTTTAGGGATTCTGCAAAATCAAATGGTGAAAACCGAAGCTGAGTCGTTTGCCATTTCCATGTTAAGTATCTGTTTGTATGTGTGGATGCTGATATTTTATCTTGCTCTTGAACAGCTTTATATTGCAAACTTGATTTGTTATCTAGCTGAGATGCAGTAAGTGCAATATGGTATCTGTCACCTTTGGCAACATGGCCTTTCTCAGTAGGTGTAGGAGTTCACAGCAGAGAAAATGTCTTAATACCTCTCTGTTGAAACTTTCCTTTCGCAGGAGGAAAGTTGTTTTAAAGCACAGAGGAAGCCGAAGGAAGTCTTCTCTGGTTTGTCTGGAGATCTTTGGCAACTGTCCTTAATTGAACTTGATTCAGTGCCCAAGAGCATCTCTACAAGAGTTGTGTATATTTTTTGCATTAATCTTTGCGATTTTGGTCCTTTTGCTAGGAGGGCTTTGTCGTGGATCATTTGCAGTCTGAATTGCGAAGTTGCGTATAGCTGTGCTCAGGGATTTTTTTGGAAGGGTATAACTGTCCTTAACATTTTGATCAACTAAGATCGACACTAGTTTTCTATTACTACTTTTCTTTTAGAAAAATGGTGTTCCTAATTGTAGGAAAATAATGTGGGATGATGAGCTTGTTGCTCATAATTACAGCTACCTCACTGAGTTGCCACTTCATCTTCCATTTTTCCAAATGTTTGGAGAATTCTTTTCTAATTTTTTCTTTATAAGAAAATAAATTTGTGTTTGACAAAGTAAATGAAGTATTGCTTCCTTCCCTTCTGCCAAGGCAAAGAAAGAAAAGACTTGCATAGTAGCAGAGAGGTTTATGACGCTGGCTGCTTGGTTGGTGTGGGGTGCACAGAATTCTGTTTGAGCTGTTACTGTGCAGTGGGAGAACTAATGGAATGGTTAATGCTAGGGGCATTGTTCTTGAGTAATCTTTCAAAGTGAACTACTTTCATGTAGATTTAGATGAGATCCAGACCAAACAGAAGACCTACATTGTAGGTATCTGAATTGGAGTATTTCCCTCAAAATGTAAAGCTCCTGTTTCATCAGATGGAAAGATGCAGAGATTTTTAAAGCTTATGGGGTGAGCAGACTGTGGAAGATGTGAGAAATTTGAATGCTCTTTTAATACTAGAAACAGTCTCCAAAGGGCTTCTTCACAATATCGAGCTTATGAGTGATTAACTTGGCCTGGTCCTCACATGTACAGGGAAACTGTTGTGGATGAGAAATTAATCTGAACAATCTTCCCCTTCCCTTGACTTCAGGGAAAGTTCTCTTCTTCCAGTTGTTAAAACTTATTTGTGTGTGGGTGACAAATCAGTTCTTCTTCATGTCTGCTTAAATCCAAGAGGATGAAAATCTTGGCAAATAAAAGTGGGTTTTTAGAGTTAAAATGTCTGAATTCTTTTGTAAGCAGCTTGTTTGCCTAAATGCTGGGGACATCCAATACATCCCTTTCAAGTAGTGGTATCCCAGTGTTTTTTAGTGCAAGAGCCATGTCTAGCTGATGAAGAATGTAGAGTTGCTTGAAGTTGCAAGAAGTCTTGTTTAGGAAGGGAAATGACACCAAACTAGCTATGAAGTAAAAATAGTGAGAATGAAAGGGTATTCTCTGAACAGCAAGAGGTTCAGGAGAGCAGCCTGTCCTAGTGCCTTCAGCCTTTTGTGTAGGCTTTTCTTAAGGAATGATAAGGCACCAGAAGGGACTAGCATGGAATGGGGGAAGTATTTCTGTTGCCTTGGTAAAAAGGATAATTCTTTCCCCAAAAGTATGATGTGCACTGTTTGAACAGAAATACTGTGTTGTGTGCTAGAGGCAGGATGTTTGGTTTTGTTTATAGCAGTCAGTTATAATGAAATCATAATTTCAATGATAACTCAGGAAGGTCTTCGCTTTCTTTTGGTGGGTGTTGAGAATAAGCATAATCTGTGGGGTACTTTTTCCCTCTCTTAAAAAGACATAGCGTTCTTTCTGAACTTGCTTTCCATTTGCAGATGGCCTTCAAGAAAATAATTGAATGCAGGATATTTAATTATTGGTCCTGCTATAATTTTCAAGACAGTTCTTTAGTGAAGAGTAATATTTACCATTTTTACCACAGTGAAAGTTAAAGATGAAATTCATAGTTCAAGATCTTCTAATGCTCTATCCTGTCATGGTTCCATTTGCATTCATACTTTGAACCAAATCTCAGTTGTTTACTGAGTCCTGATTTCCCTTATTGTGTGCCCTCATCTCTGAATGTGGCAGATTCTTTTCAGACTGAACAGCTTCAACGTTATTGCTGTGGATGATGGTATCTTCTACAAAAGCAAAATGAAAACTGCCACTCTTCATGCCCCAAAAGTGAGCCCTGTGTGAACTTAACTCAGTTACTGTCTTCAGACAGAGCTTTGCTTTTTATTGCAATAATCTCAACAAAGATGTGTGAGGCTTTCTTTTGTGGATGTATTGTCAGCCACACTTAGTCAAGACTGTCCATCCATGGTGTTAAATTTGGAAAAATACAGATGAACAGAATTGGAAAGAATAATCCAAGTTGTAGAGTATGTGTGTATTAATGTATCAAAACTGTTAGACAAGTCAGATTGGAAAGCCTGAAGAGTTCACGATCTAAGTACATACTGGAAGTGAAATTTGAGGGCTGAAAAGCAACTAACTCAAAGTAGGTACTGATAGTTATGATGGATATAGTTAGTTCTGCATTTTAATGATGACCTTTGATAGTGCTTATCTTCCTGCCTAAGTATTGCAGAGCTCTTAGCAAAAATTTGTATTTGCAGAGGAATGAAATGGGATGACTATGCTTTAAAAAATTAGTTACAAAAGGGATGCACGAAGATACACAGAATCCGTGAAGATACTCAGTTGAAATGCAGTGCAGCTATAAAGAAGCAATACGGAATATGTGGGATATATTAGTAATTACTCTTGAGTATTGGCTAATATAAGAATGTGCAATCTGTTACTGCAAGAAAGAGCAGATTTTTGGGCCATTTAAGGAATTATTCCACTTGTGGAGTGGTGAGGTAGTCCTCTCTGCTGTAAAGTTCACATTTGTGATAAATAAGCAGGTAAACAAGCAGAGGAAAAAAGTGCAGAGAAGATGGACTGACAAAAACAACAGGACAAGTAGGCGTTTTTATCCTGTTAGGATAGCAATTACAGCTCTGTGGACTGTTGTTGGTTTGCAATTTACTGTACGCATTGAGGGAGAAGAGAATTTCTGATCTTTATAATTTAGAATCATGATGGTGATTAGCCACAGAAGAAATCAATATGTTTCATGTTCAAATTGAGTTTACCAACTTGATTATTACACCCCCTACTTGAGATTTATTTTGAAAGCCGATTGGAATATTCTGCTAGAGCACTGCTTGCTGCTTATTGTAGCAATGTGAGCTATATTGAGCATGGCACACTGGAGATCTCTGATCTACTGCCTTGTTTAATCTGAAATTTAATTCAAAGCACTGGTGTTTTACTTCTGCAGCCTTATATTTTCTAGTTCAAATGTGACTTGTTTGGAACTGTATTGCTGCTTTGGTGTTAATCATGCATGTTTACAATGTTTTAAGTACACTTACTGTCCAAAGATCTTGCGAACCAGTATAATTAAAAATGGCAACTTAATAGATGGGATTGCAGAGGAGCCATTAATGAAGAGCGCAAGCTGATGTTAATTCCTATGCAGAATGTCTTTGAAAGCAGTTGTAGGTTTTGTTTGAACCCAAAGAGTGCTGAGAGTAACGGCTGAAAACAGTGCCGATGGTGAAGTAGGGAAACAGTACTGAAGTGATGCAGTAAGAAGGTGAAGCCAAGAAGTGACAGCTGAGACATAGACGCAACAAAGACCAACCGTTAGACCGAACTGAAACAGTGGGTTTCTTTAGATGGTTTAATTCAGGAAGAGTTGGGGAATGCTGTTTAGAGAAAATAAAAATTTGCTTTTTCAATCACGATGAGGAGAGAAATGAGATGGGGAGTTTACTGCAAAGCTTACATTCAAATGTAAATAATTTGGATCAAGTACCTTCTGTCCATTTTGTGTCTGAATTTCTAAAGTAGTAGGTACTTAAATGGAGTATACAGGCAGTGAGCAGTGATGAAAGTCTGCTTCTCCCTGGCTCTAATAAAGGAGAAGATAGGATATAGGAAAAGTCTGAGTGAAATGATTTTGACCAAAAAAAAAATGATGGTGAGAACAACTGCATCAAACTGACAGACCCTACTGAGTAAAACACTCAGTAACAAGCCCGTAGTGATGCTGTGTTCCCAAGAGTTACCAAAAATGTGAGAACAATTGCTTTTCTTGTGGTTCCAATTAAAAACTTACAAATTGAAGAGAACATTACAGATTTAAAACAGTGAAAAACACAGCAAGCTGAATGTGTTATGAAGACATGCTGAGGGAAAAGTGATTTGATTTTGATTGCCCTCCTGACTTGTGACATTTTTGGAAACCTATGAGTGCCTGATTGAGGACACAGACACTGAGCTGTAGTATTGAAGGATGCCACAAGTTTATAAGAAAAAAGGAATTTGTTTAGTTTAGCCAATGGAAAGTTTTTAGTGACCAAGGTCAGCCTATTTCTGGAGAATCAGAAGAAATATCTAAATCTGTTCAATGATACTTACTAGTCATAAGGAACAGAAATCAGAATTAGAAGGGCCTGTATTGCAGCAACATGGCCTTTCATATCTGCAATATGTAAATGACTCATACAGATTTTTCTGTTCTTTACAAATCCCTTCCCTCCATACAGTTAAAGAAATAAGCCTGGTGTAAATCATTTTAATTGCGTGTTGGTTTTTTTTTTTTTTTTTTTGAAGCTGGATCATAGGATCTTCTCTTTATTATTATTTTATTTATTTTTGATTCAAAGTGCTTCAGGCATACCGAGCCCTTTCACTTACAATTGCTGTACATAATAGTTGAAAATTAAAAGTGATAGCAGCTTGGAGCCAGGCCTCAAAGAGGGTTTTGGGACTTCAAGGCTTTGTCGTTCATGACAATCTTTGTGGCACAACCGCTGTAAAACTGACTGCATCAGTAATTTTTAAAATTTGATAATTCAGCTATGGTATTTGAACACTTTTGTTCTAAAGAGTTACTCTCTGTTGGCCAAAATAATTTTTAAGGAACTAGCTTACAATTAATTTTTATTTGACATGAGAAGGTGCTCTGAAGAAAAAGTGGGACCTGAGCATCATGCAGGGCTTAGACTGAAGATGCTGCTTAGCTGTCTTTTAACTGAGTCCTTATTTTATTTCAGGCCTGTAGCATGTTATCCTGAACCTTTAGCTAGTTCTCTCTTTCTCTCTCTTTTTTTTTTTTTTTGGTAGGTTTTTGTTCTCACTTCCCTAAGCAGGAGGGGCATGGTTGCTGTGAACGTGGGAGGGCTGCATGCCTGAGTTTTGGAATCAACAAGAATGACTGCTTCAGCTACTCCAAAACGTCTCTGCGAGTGGACAGGAATGCTGCTGCTTGCTTCCTGGGGACACATGATGAGTGGAGCAAGTGTGTTACTCAGGTTAGGAACACAAGATCATAGAGTGGAAGATGTGTCTAGGTAGGGCTGTTTGGGACGCTAGTGATACAAAGAATAGTGTAATGTTCAGTTAAGAGTGATACATTAGATAGTACCTCTGAACTTGCCCTTAATGGGAAACTGAACACTATTCCAAATAGGAGCTGGGCTTTGAGGGTTACCAGTAGATAGAATGGCAATGTGCAGCCTCTCTTGTAAACAGTCTGAGAGTTGCTGTTCTTATATTTACAGATTAAAGGCTAGAAACTGGCTTGCAAATTCCATTCCATTTGCTTTCTGATTTGCAGTGCTCTCTGTTCTTATTTATACAATTTTTGCAGTGTTGTTTGTATCCTCTTTCCTGGCGCCAAAAAAAAAATCTATTTTCCCTGCTTGTTTTACTTATAAGGATTTGTTAAAATATGAATGTTAAAATATGGAGCCCTTTCTGTTGGTTCAAATGGTTGTTTCATCTTGCCAAATTTCATGTCTGTGTTGGTATATATTCTCTTGGAAAATCTAGAAGCTATACTGAATTTCCTGGCATGTACTTGGATAAACTTGTTCAGTATTACTTGCGACTTTGAGGAGTTTTTGTTAATTGATATTGAAGCAGGTTTGGCAGTGTTAGTTCAAATTAATTTTATCTTCTAATCAAAAAATTGTATGTACAGTACTTTGTTCTGGTGGATGTGTCTTTTTTTTTTTTTTTTTGTCTGGCAGAAACAGTTTATTTTAAATACACTGGTACATCTGTTTGTAAGGGTTGTGGAAAGCCATAAATATAAATAGAAAAGAAAGTGGAGAGGCTTTGATTTTTCAAAATGGTGATCCAGGAGGTACTAGTTGTAGAAGAGAACAGTCTGGATAATACTCCTGAAATTGTTTTTTTCTTATAGAGCTGCACTGCTGCTATATGTGGACGGCAGATGGCAGCATTAGACAACACGTGCTTTGTCCAGGTAGCCAGAAATCAAATGACTGCTTTTTGGGTTTCTTTTGTTCTCTCCCCTGCCTTTATTTTTTAATTATTTATTTTTTTATTTCTTCATGATGCAAAGTAAGTGTGAGCTCCAAATTTGAACAAACTACAGGTTTCATCCTTCTCTTACAAAGTTAATTTGTGAAAAGATCAGTGTTTCCGTGGCTCATATGTGGGCAATGTGCTGAGAAATTTTTCTCTGGAGTGAAAACGGAATTTCTTTGAAGGAGGGTGCAAAGGGAGGGGAAGCACTGCTATTTCACTTGGCAGAGGAGGTTCTGTCTTATCCCAAATCACATCTATCTGTCCTTCTTCTACCTACTTATAGTACAAAATGTCATCTGAAAAAAAAATTAGTCATAATGTAGCGGCAAAACTGTTGCCTGGAGAGTGTGCCTGCTGAGAGCCAGACGCAATTTGGAAACAGTAATAAGTTTCCCTTGATATGATTATTTTCACTCTGCTTTAAGGGGGAGAGAGGATGGAGAAGTGTTTGTTCCTAATGGGAATGCCCTTGAAAGAACAAGTAGGCGCAATCAAGGGAAAAATATACATATTGTGCAGTTAAGATTACAGTTCTTCTACAGGCTGGAATAGATTCTAGTCAAATTAGAAAAGAGAGGTGGATTATGTGCCCCAGTTCAGTGCTGCAGTACGAGCCCTGCAGCAAATGTCAGCATCTCATCCGTGGTGACTGGTGTGTGTTGTTTGTGGCATGAGGTTATTTCAGGATGGTTTATGAGGTGTTCATTAGAGTGGTGAGAAATCCAAGACATTTCTAACAAATGTTCTAACAAACAATGCATTTAAGCATCTTCTTTCAGTACTGCTTTGTATGAACAAGTTTCATTGCTTTTTGGGAATAAAATGAAAAACGTACCTATGTGGTACCTATGTAGCATTATCTGCTTTGGATGCTGAAAGTTGTCTTTTGGTTTTGCTGTCTCCTGTGGCAATATCCAATCTCTCCCGCCTTTAGGAAATGGAATAAAATACTATTGTCCCTTTGTGGCAGTTTATATATAGGATTGCTGTAAAGATAATTTTCTAATGCCCTAATTTGTGTATTTAATTATATTTTCTTACCATGTAAAGGGTAGTTGGGGTGCTTCCTTGAGTGCTTTGGAAATATTCCAAGATCTGAGTGGTGATCTTTGAAAATCTGTCAGAAGTTGTGAAAAGGCCACTCGTCCCTTGAAAGAACATCCATATAAATGTGATGGGAAGTGTATGGGGGGTAAAGCACTCTTCCCCAGGCCAGAGAAAGGAAACAAAAATGCAGAGTGATTTTTAAAGATTGTATTATTCATTCACAGTGTAAATTGCAGATGCTGTAGCTATGGTACCGTTAGTATTGTACCAAACCTGTTGGTAATGAATGTTGTAGCATTTTATCTTTGTTTTCACTTATTTTATGCCTTTTATGCTTTAAATAATACCTGATGAGAAAGTCCTTGGTAAATCAGGGCTGTGTGTTCCAAGCTGCCTATTTCATTAGAGCATGTCTGATTTACTATTTAAGCAAATCAGTAATAAAAGATTGAAGCCTTTGTGGATTGCCTATATTAACTTCTAGCCAGATTTGTAACTATAGTCCAGTCAGTGATGTGCTGGTCTGTTGTTTTCTTTTCTCTAGTATATGGAGGAAAAAAGAAAATAGGGAAAAGAAAGTGAGGAAGGTCTTATCTCAATCACAAGGAAGGATGCAGCAGTACCAGTGGAACATGAAGGCTTTTGTACTGGGTATAGTCTACAAGACAAGCAAATTGTGGTACTGAATGTGGTTTTGTGAATTTGAAATTGCATTTCTTTGAATTTATCCCATATGTGGCATGTGATTATGTATGGTCTTGATTAGCTGATGTAAGGATAATCTGGTCCTGCTTAGTTTACCTGCCCCCGTACATTTCCTTGGGCACAGAGTCCCCATGCCTTCCTTGCTGAGTGCCAGATCAGGTGCTGTGAACTGCCAAATCAGATTGCTCCCTGTATGGGACTGGGGTTCTGAAGATTGGCCTGAAAAGCATTTTTTTTCTGTCTCTGCAATGCATTTTCTTTTGATTTGACTTTGTCCAACTCTTACTTGTTAGTTGTGAGCATTTTTAGAGTTCTGTCATTGCCTGCGTATGTTTCTGCAAGAGTTTTAGATAGCTATTGTTCATTAAAAATAGACTGCAAGAGTATATTATCCAATATCAGTACAAGGTTGGCCAAATTAGTACAAGTTAAATTGTATATTGCTTGTATATACTGGACTTTAAGAATATGGCTTTTTGTGAGGTATTCTTTCAATTTCAGCACAGGCTATGGGAAGCAAGGAATAATTTTTTAAAACTTTTTCAGCTCAGTTCAATCCTTGCTCAGTTGTGTTGTTCCTTCATGAGTTCTTTTCTATATTTATGGCTTTATTGTTTGTGAATCTGTTATCTTGGCTCTTGCAAGGAAAGAAAAGATTATTGCTAGCTCTGTGTTTGGGATCAGACTCTTCCAAAAAAGTGATCATCTTTTTTGCAGAGGCAAGAGATTTATGAAAAACTGTGAGGAGAATTACATTCCTTGGATAGCCGTAAGTAAATAAAATGTCACTTGAATGAGAACATATATGTATGTTGGATTTTGGCATAGTTTGATCAGTTTAGCTTCTGGGTTGCATGTTACGTGAAAAGCTGTAAGAACTCGCATACCATTGACATCAGAAAAACTGGGCAAACATAGCTAGAACAAAAAATAAAAATAGCCTAAACCCCCCAATACTAATGCTTTCCTTGTGCAGTGGTATACAGACTTAACCAGTGTCAATGAATATTGTTCTGCTAGTATATTTCTTATTTCATGCTTCATTTTCTCTTTTCCCAGAGCTAGAAGTGTCATAAAGTATTTTGCATTGTAAGTACTGGGGGTATTGTGTAGAGACAGTATTTGCCATGTTGTAAGATACAGAAGGAGCACAGTGAAATCTAAGAAGTGGAATAGACATTTCCACCACCTCTACTGTTTTTCAAAAGAAAAAGGCAAGAAATAAAACCGGGCATCAGAAAGAAACTGTGCCTGTGTGCAGATTTCTCCCAGCCCTTTGCAACAAAACGGATGGATGCACTTGCTTTGGATAGGTCTGCACACAGGCTTTGCATTAGAGTGTGTTCAGCAGATACCAATACTGAGGTTGTGCCTAGCTACTAAGAGGCATCGAAAGGAAAAACATGGTGAAGTAGAGAACCATAGTCTCTCAAATGGGCTTTAATAGAGCTTTTTGAGACGAGAAGCTAATGCTCTCTGTTTCCTAGAGATGACTAGTTCTATGTTGCACTTAGAAGAGATGGAATTGGAAGGTTTCTAACGAAATACAGGTGCAGGCATTTGTTTATTGGCGAAATATTTTAAATGCATTCATTTATCTGGTTGAAAAAAAAGCCACGTATTTCTTTGTTACAGCTTGTATACTTAAAAGTAACAAATCCAAGCTTAATGATTGATGCTGGACAATTATTTGTAACAGGGCAGTTTTCCCGCTGTAGTTTTTTTGAACAGGAAGTAGACACCTGTATTGGAGAGGATTGCTTTTACCTCTGATAATTGCTATGAATCTCTCTTCTGAAAGCTACTTAATTCCAGCAACATACTTAATGATGGTGTGCATACAAATAAGCTGTATTTTCGGTGGTGTTCTGTACTTTTTTTCTGCATTGATCAGCTGTAATACATTCTGAGTACTTCTGTATATCACTGAAATGAGAGGTTTTACTGCATTTTAAGAATGAATGTTTAGCTTCTTACATTTTTTTTTCCTAGAGGTTTCTGGAGCTAGATACGGTGAGTTAGAGGTGAAAGATAGTCCCAAAGAGCAATGGTGCTCAAAATACCAGTGCCTGAAAATGTTGCTTCAGAACTGTAAACTTACTCAAGCAGAACAGATGAGACCCAAAAATGCAGATTCCATCAATAAGTCTGCACTTCATGTCTCGCTGAAGCCGGGAACACTAATAGATCTGCTCGTGTTACTCTGATTAGCTATATCTGGGAAGAAAAAAACCAGGGCTTTCCTGCTGATGAGCTAAGGGTTTGTGCTTTAACAGTCATAAAGGAAGCGTAAATAAGATGGGCTCTGTTTTCTAACCATTCTTACTGTTTTTATTCTTGAATACATTCAGAAAGCATTGAGATGTTTATTTGTGAGTACCTCGTGTGTAGTGCTGGGGAACTTTTCTCCTCCCAAGGGCTCCAGTGTAGGAGGTGGTAATGTTGACAATACTGCTTATTTTGTTCTTATTCTCCAAAGAGTGGAAAATATTTTCCTCCTAGAAAGCCACTTAAGTGTGTTTTCTGTCCCACCTCCATTTTCATCTTGGAAACTGAGGTAAATTAGTAGAGGCAAAACAGTTAACACAAATATGGTTTTTATTCAGTGAAATGCAAATGGAAGTGACTCCGTTAGTGAAAAAGCCAAACACCATAAAAGTCTTTGTATCACTGCCTACATGGCCGATCCTGTAGTGATCTTCAAAGGTCTGCTATCTGAGGAAAGTGATGACATGAAGAAAGTATTCAGTGTGGAAGATCATGTAGAGATCAAGAGAATTGGAAAAGAAGTCAGCAGAAATAATATTTCTAAAGCAGGACTTGTGTAAGGGAGAAAATAGAAGATAAGTTGGAAACTGTCTAATATTAAAGGTTTTAGGAACAGAAGGCCTGACAGTGAGAGCTTACGGAGGAACCAAAAGGAATGGTTAAGGCCATAAATATATGATGATGGCTGTAGCAGGATATGGAGAGAAAGAGAAGTGGAACTTTATAGGAGTGTGTGAGGAGTGGATCATGAATTCCCACATAAAGTACTGGGAAGAGAAGGATTAAGTTTTTGTTAGAAATCTGAGGGCATGTATTTCTAGTGGGGCAGTTCTGCTGTTCCATTTCGTGTTTCTCTTAATAAGAGTGTGTACACAGCTTTTTTGATTGTTGCTTATGTCAATGGAGGTCTCATTTGTAAGCAAAGCTATGCATTAGCCTTCTGGTTGGGACCAAACCTCACTAACAGGTCTGTTTCTAGTGCTTCTAGTCGTGAAGAAGATGGTCCTTGCTCTCTCATTCAGTATGCTGCTGAATTGCATGGCCTATGGCCAGGCAGTCTGAAACAACACCGAGTAAGCTGGAACTTCAGTACTCGTCTTTGAGAAGTGACTGACTTCCTGTCTCTGACTATCCATTTCAACACCAAAACTTACACTGGAAACAAAAATTTGTCTTCAGCATATTTCAGAGCTTCATGGTAAAAACATATCACGTGGTTAACCTTTAGTACAATGTAACATTTAAGGAATAGTTTACATCTTTTGCTGGTAAATTACTACATAAATATTTAGATTAGGTACCAATAGGAATGTGGCATTATTTATGGATCTGTATTTCTTTGGCATTTAAGATGCATGGTTGTTTTGCTCCTTAATAAATGCAGACTTTAAAAGAACATGCACACACAAAGTGCTAATTCTAAAGCATTGCAGCTCTGGGGAGAAAAATCTCCCACGTTTTGTTAGAACTGCTTGTTGTCTCTTGTTTCATGATAGAGAGAAATCATTTGAAACACTTGCAGTTTCATTAAGCTCCTTTATTTCTGATACTTGTCACGGAGTGACATGTCTCACCTGCTAGTGCAGATCGGTAGCAGAGCAACCTGTCAGATCTGAAGATGTTTTGGTGCTGTCTGTTCCCTCTCACTTCAGAGGCAGACGTGTTAAGGTACAGTTAATGCTTTAATTTTTGCCCATAACTTGCTTCCGTTCTCTCTCATCTCAGTCCTTGGAAGGACAAGGGAGAGAATGTATGAAATGAATCACTGGTGAAAACCAGTGATCCAAACAACCCTGAAACAAACCAACAAATAAAAACAAAAGTGGAAAATGTTTGGTTTAGGACGAGATAAGACTGTGGAGTCTGACCACAACGGTTCATTACTATTGCAGGGCACAGTAGTTCAGAATATTGTCCCAAAACATAACATTAGAAGCTGTAGTGGAAAGTGCTTTGAGATCTGCCACACATGAATTCTCTTACCTGCTCTCATGGACTTCAGCGAATTTACCAAAATCACATATCTTTTCTGTAGCTCAGAGTTTTCCCTTTATGAATTATTCTCTCTTTTAGACTGACAGTGCAGGATGATGCCATATAGCCTTGTCCATTGATACTTGTAAGCTATTCAGGTACTGCAGTGATGGATCTTCCTAACTGTTAACATCAGATGAAATTTCCATTTGAGATGTGAAAGGCAAGAGTGTTTCCTTGATCTATTGAAATTTAGGAAAGGTACAGAGCAGCTTGCTGCAATCTTGGCATCCAAATTAACTCTGCACTTTCGAAGTTAATTCTTTGGGAGCAGTCATTTCTCTGTGGTCTCACCAATTCTTATCAATGGGAACACTTTGTTTGCTGAAAGCTTTTGTTTGTGCCTGGGACATGGCAGAAATGTCACCTGAGACCTGCAGGATCTTGTATTCCAGTTTACTGATGCAGAACACTTTCTTGTCTTGCATTTTGAACTTCTGTGAGAAAAGTAAGTGGTTCTCTGGATTTATTTTATTCATAATACCCTTCTTGAAAGCCAGTGACTGAGTCTAGGGCCCTTGCAAGGCAGTCATGTACACTCATTTTCTTTTCCTAGTTGTTGACGAGAAACAGACGTTCCAATATGCCTTGGTGTGCAGGTTACCTTGATGACCTGTTGGTCTGGAAAATACACATAATTTCTCAGATATTTATAGTTCCCTAATGTATAAAATCTTTTAATGTTTCTTGAGCATTTTTTTCCATTTCCTTCTAATGTCTTTGGTTTGATGGCTCAGAAATTTATGACAATCATGGGAATATATTTTATAAGAAAGCCTTTTCAGTAACTTGACTGAGCTCTTCCAAGCATCTGTGGTGAGCCCTGCATTATCTGCAGATGCCCTGGATCACAGATTTCCCATTTTTATTTTTATGGAGTGTGGCTGTATGCATGGAAGCATCTGACTGTGATTCTGTCTGTATTCCAATAATAGAAGAATTTGCCAAAGAGCTATTTGCTTACTCAAATATTAATCCAGTGAGAGAAAGATATCTGAAAGTATCATTTTCTTGCTGCCAGTAGCTGTCTTTGTGCAAACTCTTTTCAGCTATTTTTAATTCTGATGAGCACTTCTGATTTTTTTGGCATTCTTCTGAAGCAAATGGCTTCCAGCACTGATGTCCTAAAGGCTAACACTTAGTAATCTTCCTTTAGGAGGAGTGGGGAAAGAAAAAAAGCCCTACCAATGGAGAAGAGGTTCTCTCCCTTCCCCACCAATATGTTGGACTTCCTTGGCTGAAACTCATCCAGCTGCATATCTTGGCATGCTCCATGTAAGAAACTGGGAACGCCTCCAGAATGCCAGCTATTATCCCATGGTAGTAAGTGTGAAGATATCAGGATGAGAAGTTTATGTTTTTTCCCCCCAGGAGAATGTACGTGTAGAGCTTCGTGAAGCTTGTTTTTACTTGAAGGCATATAGGCTTTCAAAAAGAGTGAAGCAAATGTGAATGGGTCACTACCACTCTGCACATAGGTTCTCCTGGAAAGACCCTTTTGTCCAACACAAAACTAATCAGCCAGCTTAAGCATCTTAGTCTCCAAGAATGGGAGAACATCCCATGCACTGTTCGTGGGGCTCCTGGAAGTTGTCTTTGCTTCCCAGTGGAACCATTCCAGGTCATTTATTTTATTCCTCTTGAATAAATATTAATCATTTGATTTGAAAGTCTCTTTGTCTCCCAGTGTGTATAAACCTGCCATTCAGAAATAGAGTCAGAATTTATCTCTCTATTTAATAGTACCAAATGGACTTTTTTGTTAGAAATTTGTGTAGGAGTGTCCACATAAACATTCACAGCCCCCTGTGGTGAGTAGTTTCACAGTACAGGGGAACTCAGTGGAAAACCACCTCCTTTTGTTTGTCTGGAACCTGGTGGGCAGGAGTACAGAAGACTGTTAACATCTGAACTCATTTGTTCTGTTTCTGGATAAACGTATATACTCTGTCCTGCAATGCTTCCAGTGGAAACAGAGTGTTTGTGTCTTAATGAGCCCTTGTATTTATCTGGCACAAAACAAGTCTCCCTTTTGTGTGAGAGTAAGGACCAAGCTGATCCTTTTAGTCCAGTCAGAATGTAAAAATGTCTGTTTCCTTGTCTGTTCCACCCCCTGCAGTGTTAAGGTACATTGTGCTGCTCTGTCATGGTATATTTTGCAGGTGCAAATGCTTCTCTGTGTTTAATCTGGGACAATGTTGCATTGTTTGCATGGTATAGCTTCCTTCTCTATCCCAGTGATCCAGATGGGAAGAAATATGAATGCCTGTTAATCTGAGGAGCTGTGGTTCACTTTCTAAATCTTGAATTGTAATGAGGAAAGAATGTCATTATCCATTAGATAGAGAAGGTGGAAGTTTCCTGTCTTACTGTGTGTAGATGCGTTGCATTTTGGTCTGGGTATGAGAGAACCTAAGCCAAGAAATGAAATCCAGACTGTAGGCAAAACAAATTACTTTTAATTTATTTCAGTTTATACAGCCCTGCTTAGTTTACCTGGTCATGTCCTCTGCTTTGAGCTGTGGGGCTTATTTTGGAATGCTGTTACTGGAAAAATAGCCAACCAGCAGGAAAAGCAGCAGAACACACCCTGTTTCAGACAATATTATTTGAGACCTTAGTGCTGTAAATGATGTAGAAATGTGCATGTATTAATGAGGGGTATAATAGGTTTCAGTGAAAGTGGGAGATAAGATGTGTTAATCTTGTATATTAAATAGTCCTACAACAATGAACCTTATAATGAGGCTGTTACTAAATCTTTTCTTCACTGGCTTCAGTTCAGTGAAAGCAGTGTTTTTCAGTTTGCTGTGTTTAAGGGCAGTTTTTACAAGAAGGAACTAACTTTTTGAAGCCTTTGATGTCTTTCTGGAACACTTCTATATGTAGAGATGTGTACAGCACTTGTTATGCAGAAGAAAATTTGTGACACTCTTACATGGAAAGATTTCCTTTATTTTTTGTTTTGTTTCGTTTTGTTTGGGGACTCCTCCTTGAAAATTACCATTAATGCTTGTATGAAATTTGATTTGACCTCAGCTGCCTTTTAGGAAAAGGAGCGTTTGCATTTCTTTCATCAGCAGCACTGCAAACAGATTGTGTTCTAACAAGGTTAGAAAGACTGTCAAAATAGCAATAGTTCCAGAAGAAAAAAATTATCTAGAATGATCTGATCTGTGGTTTTTACATTCTTGCTGTTCTGGTTACAGCACTGAAGGCAGTTCCATAAGGACAAGGTTTTTGGACTTGCTGGTTTTTTTTTGTTTTTGTTTTTGTTTTTTTTGTATTTCTGTCCATCAGTGCCTGTAGATTTTAATCTCACCACTTTTACCATTTGCAGGAGTCAGATACGCTCCTGTCTGAGTATGTTCTGGCTTAAAAGGGGTGAAAAAGCAAGTTGAAATATCCAAGTGTTGTGGTTTAACCCAGCAGGTGGCTCAGCACCACACAATCCTTTGCTTGCTTTCCAGTGGGATGGGGGAGAGAATTGAGAAAAACAAAGTAGTACACATAGGTTGTGATAAAACTATTTACTAAGATAGAAAAAAGAAAAAGGATAATAATTACGAATGTATATAAGAAATGGTGCACAAACAATTCCTTACTACACCCTGACCAATGCCCAGCCCTCGAATAGCAGAATAGAGCAAGATGAATACCCATCCTCTCAAAACTCCTTCGGCTTGATGCCATATGGTGGGGAATACCCCTTTGGGCCAGTTGAAGTCAGCTGTCCTAATTCTG
>JAOWBP010004700.1:5316086-5329572 GCA_028571105.1 Tragopan temminckii | reverse complement strand
TGAGAATGGCCTTGGCTCTGTGCTGCACCGCTTAGCAGCAAGAATAAGCGCTGGTGCGTTAGCAGCATTGTTTTTCTCCTCGAACCAAAACAGTGCGTCGTACCAGGCGCTCTGAAGAAAACAATTCCATCCCTGCTGAAACTAAGACACCAAGGTTGATGCAGGCCGTGTAAGATACAGAGAGGCAAGCATGTGGGATAATGGCAAACAAAACAATTCTCTATCATTGCCAGGTTTCCTTCCAGAGAGGACCTGACCAAGGAATCTCTTGTTTTGAAAATGGTGGGAGCTGCCTACTTTGCTAAAGCAGAGTCTGCTTTTCTCTATCAGCATTATTCCCATTTGAGAGTTGCAAGGAAAAGGTTCGGTGAGAGACATCAAGTATGTAAAATTAAGAACGATGATTGATTGTTTCCTGCAAAGGAGCAACAAGACAGACACCACTGTGTATTCTCAGGTGATCCCCATTCTGATAGGAACTGAGACCAAACACGATTAGCTTCATTATAAAAAGAGTTGATGCTTTGTGTTCTTACATCCTCATTCTCTGAAAACAGACACCTTTTTGATTTACCATTCTTTATTTGAGCTGTGCCTTCAGTAAGTTCAGGCTTTACATTCAGTTCTCTTATGTCTTTTCATCCCCTTTTCTCCACGCAGCTGACTCGAGCTTGCATTTATCCCATTAAATAACTCCTGTTACTGCGTCTAAACATAACAGGCTAAGAATCCTTTCTCACATACCTCAATTCGCACATAGGCTAAAAGCACCTTATCTCTTCTCGGGCCTCTGCCAGGAGCTCCATTGTCAAATTAGAGTAAAGAACATGGCTGCTCTAATATCAAGTAGTATTGACGTGACAAACGGCTTTGTGTAAACAGTTGCAATGGCCACTGGAGAAGATTTGTAATTCTCACAAAGGCCTGCCACTGAAACAGCAAGTCTTTCCAGTGATAGGTATTTTATGTAAAGCTGCGACTGTGTGGATGGAGGACTGTAATTTGAGGAGGATTGCACGGCGGATTTTCGTGTTTCAAAGCGAAGTGTTAGATCCCTCCATGTAAGAAAATTCACCTCCAAATTTGACAAGCGCTCTGTGCAAGTTTCGTTCGTCGGGCTGCAATCTCCGGGGCGGTCGCTAGGTGGAGCCACAGGTTCATTTTTGCTCTGCTAGAGGCTGACCAGTGCTTTTGTCGGCTTTGCAGATGCACATATGGTAGAATATTATCATTTTATGGTTACAATTATGAGCAATTTGATAGAAAATGAAAGCTAAATTATGCAGTTTTCCTTTTATTTGTTTAATTTTGTGCTCTAAATATGTAAAGGGGAAAAAATAGCACTGTTATTGTGTGGATAGTGATAGGTGCAATACCTGCTTATTTGGCTCCACATTCTGAAACTGTGCAGGTTGAGATTATTTTCTTTAGTACATGATGAAATGCGTGGTGTTGTTCTCTGATGCTGGAGCTGTTTTGCACAGAAACTCTGTAGGACTGAATCTCCACGCTCCTTTTTGCCACAAAAAAGGACCATATATTTACTGGCTGATACACAAATGTGTAAGTAACAAGTTCCTTAACAGTTTCTAGTGGAAGAGGCTGGGTAGCTGTGCCATCTAAGCAATTGCCAAGAGAAATCTTTGAATTCAGAAAGTTGCTATTGACATTGGCAAAGCTCCCCTAAAAGGAGCAGCTGTGTTAGAACAAACTCTAACTTACCAGTGAGGAAAATCTCCTGCCATCGCAGTTCTGAAGCCACACTCATTTTTTTTATGACTCATGCCAGGGCCAGTACCTGGTTACAGTGATCTGTGGGGTCTGTATTTTGTACAATTAGGTTCTTAGTTTTTCTGTCATCAGATTCTTTATGTTAGCTGTTATGAAAGCACATTTTCGCTGGCGTGAGTAGTGGCCCAACTTACCTTGTGTGTGTGTTTTATTCTTCCTTCCTTTTCATTAGAAAAAGTCGTTAGCACAGCTGGGCTTTAGAACAAACCTTTATTTTCCTCTTTCTTTGCTTGTAAGTATCCTTTTGTTTGTATTAATGAAGATAAGACTGAAGATGTGTTTTCCACTTGAAATGGAAAGTGCAAGCTCCGAGATGGTATTTGCATTTATTGATCCAGGCACATCTGCTGGCATATGATGGTGTGTGATATTTTTGTCCTTACCCACCTTTGAACCAGAGAACATGGCAGATAAGCTGTCCACTATGATTGGCATATCCTGTGGAAAGGATTATTATGCACTGGATCAAATCCTGTACCCTAAACTGCTTTTGCATTTTTGGAGTATGACAGAGATTTCTCTGAGTTCATATGTGATGCTGGGAATTAGTTTTAGGCTTAAATGCTTTCCTTGCTCTCTGAGTCCTACGTGTGATCTTTTTCTTTGGCCAGTTTTAGATGCAGCATGTGTATATTGTGTATCTCACTGTTTTTCAGTATGTTTAAAGTGAACTTTGGGATTGCGTTATCTTGGTGGAGCAGAGCATCTTGGTAGATGGCGTAAAACTCAGGCTATTCATAGAAGAATTTGTTTTAAAATTGCACATACCAGGAATAAGACATACTGGTGAATTTAACCAGGGTAGGAACTTTTCTCATTGCTTTTTTTAGGATCAGCTTTAACATTTGCCCTTCAGGTGGTATGGGTGGAAGCAGATTTTTCAAAAACAACTCATTCAGCTTTACAGCAATTTATATTTTCTTTTATTTCTGTTCCCACCTGATGTCAGTAAGCCCAGAGAGTAGATTTGGATTTTTTTTTGTCCATATGCTTCCTGAAAGTTCCGAAGGACGGCTCTGGCTTTGTCCCTAACTTTGTGCTGAACTCCGTGGCTTTCCTTACGGTAGGTAACCATAACTTAACTAATTTGTATGCACCATATGCAGTCTTGGCTCACTTCAAAGTGTAATCAAGTCATGAACTAATTACAATACCATATTCCCAAAGAATGTAAATTTAATTTCCCTTCAAACAGAATGGAAATGTATTAAGCAATTCCTTGATATGAGAGCTGTGGCATTCACCAACATAATGCTGATGCGTCAAACAAAAGTGAAGTTCTTAACTTTTGTGGACCGTACGACCTTTCTCCCTGTGCATCTTCCCTTTTTATTCTTGATTTACTGACTGGATAACAACATTAAAATATTCAAGTGGAAATTAAAACGTAACTGCTGGGCTTCAGACTGGAGATCACTCTGTCTTATTGTATGTGACTTGCTTCTTTAAAGTGTTTTCAAAAATGTGCTTCCTGAGGATTTTGAATCAGGAGGAGATTGTGTTTTGAACTGAAGGCTCGTAATGCTCAGACCTGCGCCAGATGATTTCTTTAATACATTGAAAAGTGGCTGTGCAGAAAGTTCCCTACAGGTTCTTAGCATCACTGTGCCAAAGAGTCCACATAAACTCAGTTATATAAGAACGAGTGAAGTGAAGTTGTTCATAAAACATTTTATTACCTTCAGTCTTTGTAGCATCTTCAGAGTTTAGATAATAAACCTTCATAGATGTTACTAGTCTTTACCCTTTCACAGAACAATGATTCACATAGGTTCAAGGCACTTATTTTATTTCTCTTAATTTTAAAGGCTGAAGAAATGTGTTGGTGTTGACTTTCATCTGTGCCCGGATGGTTTGATTCTGAAATGCAATCCTGTTGTTGTATTTCTGAGATGAGATTGTCAAAATGCAGGATTGTATACGCATTGAACACAAATGGTATATTAAAATCAAATGTGGGTCAGCTTGCAATGAAGTATGTAATTGTTTAATTCTAAAGGAAAGAGCTTAGAATATATCTTTATATTTTAAAGTGCTCCTTTTAGATGTTAATTCATTAATATCAGCAGTTTATTTTTATTCATATGACTTTTCATGTGTAAGTAGTTGAAGCGGCATTATTTTAATCCTTTCTTTGGTTAGGAAGAAGAGAGAGCCTGCAGGTGGAAATCAGAATGACATACATACTGCTTCTTTCCCGAAAGGCATGGTATCTCTCTCCCATTGATATACAAAATATTAAGGTAGAAAATAAACCTCATTGCCTCACGTCAAAATACTGAAAAAATATCTGCTTGAATGATGCATGGAAAAACGTGGGTTCACTTCAGACTGAGCACACTTACAGCAGAGTTTGCCATGAGGCTTTTGTGGCCCACTGGGGTTCTGCAGGCTCTGCAAACTCTATTCCCTTGTATTCTAAGCATTTAAATGAAGCGAGCATTTAGATGAAATGAGTCTTACTTGTCTAAGGCATTTTGTAAGGCATTTTCGGGCTATTGGGTAACTGCTGCAATGCCACAGCACTGCACGGTGCTGAAATTATAGACGTAGAGGTGTGACTATCCTAATGATATGAGCTTGCTTTGACATTTTTCAAGTTGTCGGGCATAGTCCAGCAGCATCCTGGAAATGGTATAGTGCCCTTTTTCCAACCAAACTTAAAACATCAAAGCAAATTAAATTCAGATAAGCATGATCTGATAGATGCTTTGCTGTTGTGGCTGCATAGCTTTTTGTGGCTTATACACCCATAGCTGGAGAGCAAGTGGGCAAGCTTGTATCTTCCTGCAGCTATCTGAATAGATTGTTCTTTGGGGCCTTTCAGTGCCCAGTCTTGCTTCAGCAGCCTTGTGTATGCGATACTTTGCAGCTTCTTCTTGTCACTCTAGTTTTTCCACAGACTTTGTCTACAAGGGACTACCTGAGGCAGTGAAGAAAGTTTGGACTTTTGCTGAAGCTGCTAATATGATAACTAGTCAGCTTTCTAGATGCATGTCCTTAAGCAGGTATTAAAAAAACAACCCTGTTTTGTGGCTACTGGATTGTGATTGCAGATGTCAAAAATCTTTGTTTATCATGTGCTGAAATTATATCCCTGAAGGTTCCTTGTATCTCTACTGCAAAGTGGAAGTTGTTGCTGATTTATTTAAATTTAAACTTGTGCCTGGTTTGAGTTTCCCCTTCCTTTACGTGCTTTACTCAACTTTGCTTATCTCTGTAGTGTCTCTTGGGCTATTGAGAATATAGGGGCTGGAGGATCGTGTTGCTGAAAATGGAGATGTAGCTGTTGTTTTCTCCTCTAGACATAGATCAGAATGGAAGGACGCTCTAAGTCAGAGCTACAGTCAGGAGCTATGGGAATCTGTGATCCCTTGTTATCTTTCTTGTTTGATGCTTGGGAAGTTTCTTAAGACATGTCTGCATGGGTTGCTGCGGACGAACTTGCACTCAAAGCTAACCAGCTGCAAGATGGGTCTGGGCTGTTCGTGCTGAGCCTGAGCTGTGAGTTACCCTACAGCTACGAGACTTCTGTGCTGGAGCTGGCGTGTGCAGCGTGGGGCTGCTGGGCTGCACCTGTGTGTGCAGACGTGCCCAAAGGCTCCCCGTGCCACAGTTTCTCCAGGTGTAAAATGTGAGTACTGGAGCTTGTGCCTTTCCCAAAAATGCTTGTGACAAACAGTTGAGGAGTAAGTCACTATGGGAGGAGTTTTGTGAGAGTACAAGAGGGCCTTTGCTGCTAGTTTCGTGGCCAAAAAATCTCTTTATTAGTAGTGTTCTCCTCTTACGATAAAATCTTATAGAAAACTTTTTTCCTGCCTTAAATTTCCATGATTGGAATCTGCATAAATGTGTTTGTTCCCTTAAAATAAAGGGTGGTAAAACCAAGTGCTTCTTAAATGAATGACACAGGCTGAAAAATCTTTCTAAAGAAAAAAATCCTCTGTTTTTGTTTTTCTCTTAGAAAAACTGATTTGAGAAAGGCAGAACTTCAGCAAATGGCTCAGCCTTGCAGTGACCTGGTGTTGGTACTTTTCAAAACCTCTCTTCTAGGTGAACAAACCAACGAGTGTCCGAGCAGCTGGAAGGTGGAGTTTGCTGATAGAAGAAGATGGAGGTTGATCTGGAGAACTCAAAAGCTTTCTGGGAAAAATACTTCAGCTTTTAAGCTGGGCTTTACTGATAGTTAAAGAGGCAGTGGAAACACTGTGCTGGGAATGCTACAGGAGGTCGGGATATGCTACGGATTGACGTTTTCCTCCCACTTCTTATTTGCTTCTGAATTCTGGGGAAGCAAAGGTCTGTAGCCGTCTGTCAACTTGTGAGCAAGGGAAGTGTGAGCAACGTGAACTTTCTCAGCAAGGAATAAGGTGGATGTGGTTGGTGTGGTCTTAGCGGACACAAAAGCCTGAGGCTTAGCAGAGAAAGAGCAGGACCAAGACTTTGCAAGGTGGAGAGACTCCACCAGACAAGTGGCTGCCTCTTCCAGCTGAATGTTTCCTCTGCTTCCTTCGTGCTAGTGCTTGTGCTTAACTGTCCCTTGGATGCACTCATGTGGTTCACTAAGCCCTGGGGATTAGTGAGGGGTTTGAGAGAGCTCCAGAGCTGGTGCAGATGGAGGGAGTGAGGCTCCTGAAGGGAGCTGAAGAGTGCCTTTGGCAGCAGCTGAGCGTTAGTTTGGCTGTGCATTCTCCTGAAGCCTCACCCGCAAGAAGCTCTTTGTTCCCTGCCCAATGTTTCCCTCCCTGGAAATCTGCAAGCATGCCACCGCTGCGTGCTGGCGGTCCCTCTTCTCAAAGCCAGCTCTGCCTCCACTGAGGTTATTATCTCTTAAGAGCCATAAATGAACTCTTAATTCTATGACTTACGTTCAGTGGTGAAATTAACTAATTTATTCTATAAAATATATAGTACTTGCCGTGCGGCATGTAAATGCGTCTGTTGAAATCTTAACCTTTGCATTTATGAAACAGAGTATTTTTTTTGTTCCCCCCCTCCCACGAACAACCTCAATACTTTATTAACAAACTGTGCGAAACGTATTACTGGGATATGTTCAAATGCATATTTCTTGGATATAAAACTACAATTTAGTGAAATGCCAAGTGCCACTTCTCCCAGGTAACTAACATCTTGTAAATCCAATATTTGTGCTCCTGAAAGCCTAAAGAAATATCTGATGTGAGCATTTATGCACACTCTGTTTTCTGTGGAATGCAAATCTGCACGACTTGTTGTCCTATTGGTTTTTTTCACCCTTATAACATTTTCTGTTTCTTTGTTTCTTTTGCAAAACAGATTATGAAAATATTTATCATTACCTCTGCATTTGTCTAGAGACTGCGTTCCCGTTGTACATGTGTGCCCCATGATATCTGAAGGACTTGGATATTTTTGTGGCAGGTTTTTTTTTTTATTGTTTATTGCCTGGCTAATTTGTAGGGGGAAAGAAAAAGAAAGAGATAATCTTGCTGCTTTTAACAAAAAGAGTAAGATCTACTATTAAAGCCTTTTTTTTCCTTTTTTGTAAGAAAGTATTCTGTAGTAAATGTACCAGCACATTATAGAGAATTACCATAGCTGGAGCTATTATACATGTGCCTGCAACAACAACAACAAAAAAAAATTTTTCTCTTTTTTTCCTATTTGAAGCTTGATGTTTACTTACTTAATGAGCAAAGTAAGGCTTTGGACTCTGGTGGCTGTAACAACATGTTTTTATGCAGAATCATTGTCTGAATGATCAAGATTTTAATCTGCCAACACAGGAAGTTTTAACCATAGTTGCATTCCTGACTGACTCTTTGAAAAATTTGGGGAGTATCTCTGCTGCCGTTCAAGCTCGCGTTGACTGCTGCTCTTCTCACTTGTGGTCACGTAACTGGCTCTTGGATTTGCTTGCATGCTTTCCTTATGTTAATTTTTCATGTCATGTTTTTAAGCTGTGTTTTAAGTAAATTTGGCAGCTGTAAGTAAGAGGCGGCAGCATCACGTGCACAGCAAGCGCTCTGCCTTCCGTAAAACACGATTTGGGCATCTCCTTTGTGGTACGTTCATACCACGGATGTGAGGGCAGTCTCACCTGGCTTGCAAGCAGGGCTGGTGGTAATATAATGACAAGAGTGCGAGTGGGTGCACAGCCATCACTCGTGTCCCCCAGGGCCATTGGGGACTTGGCTTGTCGGTATGCCAGCAGTGCGCTCGCTGCAGGGAGAAGAGGGTAAAATCTGTTTGGTGGGGAAGGGGCTGCTGGAAGCAAAGTGAATTAAGAGGGCTGTAAAAAACTGATAAAGATACGACCGTCTGTTTTTATATTCTGCCACATAACATGGGTTTAAATGAATTTCTCTATAATTTGTCTTCAAATACCGACATTTAACTCTTAGGCTGTATAAATGAACTGGCTTTTTCTAGAGTAAAATTCATGCCCTGCGTCCAGGCTAATATGTTCACCTACTATAAACATTACTGCCTATGGTTACAACCGGAATAAAAAATTCCTTTTATATACATCATAGCTGGCAGAGACTCCTGAGACCACCACAAATCACTTCAGCCTTTTGGTGCTCTTTGACGAAATGAACTGAAATGTAAAACAGCCCAAGCTTCAGGCAGGCTGACTCTGGAAAGCAATTAGCTTGTTTAGACCATTGTTTGTATCCTCTCTATTTCCAGATGCTGAGCAAATGTGGGCTAGGAACTCTCCTGACTGATCTAAACACTGGGCTTTAAAACCCAACCATTCCTTCCTTCCTAAAAGGTTTTGCTTATTCTCTGTGTAGCCTTTCATTTAAAACAAAGCAAAACAAGCAAGCAGAAAATCCTGGCAAGTGTCCCCTTCCCCCAAAAGAAGAAGAAGGAAAAAAAAAAAAAATCCAAGCAGGGTCATAACAGGGAATAACAAAGCAGTGAGTTATTTATGCAGCCATGATTGGCAAAAATGATTGCAACATGAATTTGCCCAGAAGCAATGATTAGATCATAAAAATGTTAAGGAAATCTGTAACTCAACACCATTTTATAGATTGAAGAAGTTTTTGTTCCCTACCTTAATTGCAGTGACTTGTTATTAAAGTATTTATTCAGAGTAATCTCTTTGGACAGCGAGCCCTTATCCCATCTGCATGCATAATTAAAAGTGAGGGGGGAGAAGAGGGAGCATAAATGGTTTACCATGCTACATGAGCAAGGGAGGGAATTACACAATGACAGGTGAAGAGCAGATTTATCTCCTGTTGGAATTTCAATGCTGCAAGCGAGACAGGACACTGTTGCTTGCTAATATCCTTGCAAACACCATAGTTGCTGCTTCTCCAGATTACTGTCCAAAAATCATTGCTGGTCTCTAAAAGGCCTGTAGCGCTGCATCTGTGGCTCTGGGTTTTTGAGCTGTTGGTGCTCAAGCAAAGAGATTGGATTTGGTTATGTGGGCTTGTGAATCCATGTCTCTGCTTAAAAATGGACTATTTACTTACTTGGCTGGCTATTTATTTATTTATAAATAAACATTGGTAGTGTCTGGCTTTGCTGAATACAAATCAGGGGGTTGTAATTGTTCCAGCTGAAACAATGTCATCACCTGCCTCCTGCTGTCCCTTTTCCAATGATAAAAGAATTTGGTACAATTCTTCTTCTTCCATTCTGAATAGAAAGAAGGTTGTACTTGAACATTCATCTCTAGACAGATTTATCATCATTAGGCAATACTCAAACGGACAATATCTGTTTTTAAATTGAAGTGTTATGGATCTAAATTGGATTTACACAGGGAAAGTTGGTTTATGTTTGTGTCTAACTATTAACCAAAGAGTATTTTTTCCTTAACTTCTGATGTCTCACCTATGCAGCAGCAGTATAGAGAATGCCAGGAACTTTTGAGCCTTTATCAGAAGTACCTAGCTGAGCAGCAGGAACAACTGTCGCTCTCCCTCTCTCAACTCAATGCTGCCAAGGAAAAGGAGCAGAAGGTAAGATTCTTTCTTTCCGTCTCGCTTTTTTGTGACATCTCCAAAACATTTTTTCTCTTCTCCTAGAACTAAAACTGAATTGTGTTGTCTTGTATTGTTCAGTGTTGATAACTGTTCTGTGATTGGTGTCCCATGGCCTTCCCTTAATGTGTGGATTGCAGGAAGACAAAAAAGGAAGCAAGTTTTGGATCAATGAAATGGGTGAAGTTAATTGACCATGCTGTAACGCAGTAGAAACCATTGGAATGCATGCTTTTGCTAAGGAAAAAGATGCTCCTCTGTTTTCTTCCCTTCTGTTTCTTAAGCAGTGAAATAATTGCAGTCACTATAGATACAGCCTTTTAAATTTTCACTGTAGCTTTTGATGACTGAAAAGGAGATTACAGATGATGTGTTTGGTCAATAAGAACTTTCTCAAGCCTGTAAGGCAGCCCATCTGATTTGAGCTGTTTATAGAAGACCCATAATTATATATGCCGTTTAAAGCCAGAAAACATTGACTGGAGATACAACGTGTTAAATTAAGTGGTAAAATGATTCTCAGATGTATATGCACAAAGACTTGAAAACATGGTTGCCTGAGATTTTTTTTTTCCGATAACTAGGTATTTGGTTTGTATCCCTGCTGATAGCAGATGATGCCCTGGAAATTAAGGCAATTTATGCAAGTGCTGTACCTGATGCTTTTACTCGCTATTGTCTTTCAGTAGTTTCCATCAGTGTATCTCCATTCAGAGTCTGTCCTACCTAAAATAGACCGTGCCTGTTTATGATCTGTACACTTGATCTTTCTTTTCCTGATGTGTGTTACAGACTTCTAGTGTGGCTGGAGGTGTAGACACCAGCATAGCATTCAGAAGGTGGCCTGACTCTGCCCTCTCAGTGGTACCTGCTAACAGAATTGCACAGGCAGATCCTACTGCCCGTGGAGGCAGAACTGCAATTTTAATTCTGTTCAGGAGGTAGCAATACTGTCTTCATTGGCAGCAGGAATTGTGTTTTACACATTTTTAAAAACTATGTTGCTGTTTGTCAGGCTTCTAGCTTTTACAAGCATTTTGTTTCCGTTCTTTTGTATGCTATCCATTTGGTGATGTTTTTGAGTTGAAAATAAGGGCCTTTATTTTCTCTGAGAGTGAATGGTGCTTGTGTGATACACAACTCTCTGGGTTTCCTGATGGAGAGCCACCCAGAGAAGCCCATGCAGTCCAGCGGAATCTTGGCAGCTGATCTTGGGGTGATACTGTTACTTCTCTGGGATTGGATTCTGCTAGAAATCTTTCACCTTTAGCCTTTCAACTTCAAGTACGTGTGGCTTGTACTAGGTTAGCATGCTACGAAGGTATACAGTCTAATCCCACCGACAGTTCTGAGGTTTAGATGTAGATTGTAGGAAGCCTTCAGCCTATTAACTGTCGTATCATCTGAAGTACAGCATCCATGTTCGTCTTTCCTTTTTCTGTCTTCCTAAGTGCTGTCAGTGTATATACAGACTTCTCTGAGCTTGTTTTCTGACTTCATGTGCAAGTTCTATCAAGCTAATCTTTGATCCCATTATTTCTTTTCTTTATACTTGCAGATACTTTTGTCCACGAATGCAAATTCATGTATTATTTCTAGGTTTGTCTTGACATTTCATTTACGGTTACCTAGTCTACAGTTTCAGGCTAACTGGTCTGAAATTACCCTAGCCCTCTTGCTTTGTGCAAAGCTTTGTAGGCATAGATAGAAATTATCCAAGCATGCTTCAACCAGCCTGTCTTACAGCTTGCAAAATATTTCTAATGTTTCTAGCTTTCCTTTTCAAATTTCTCTTCTATGTAATCCTGGTGGACACGGAGTTTAGTTCTTCAATATATTGTTGCTTTAGTATTTGTTGCATTTTTCTTTTCTTCTTCTTCTAAACAGACACTTCGTGCTATGTTTCTCTTCACAGCTCAAACTGTGGAGAGACTCACAGTCCTGCTTCATGGCTTCAGTTGTTTCCTTAACACGGTCCTTTACATCATAGCTATCAAAACCAAAGCCAGTAGGCTGGTGTTTGGATGACTCCGCTGTTTCCATACAATTTTTTGGTTCTGTCTTTTGTCAGTTGTCTTAACTGAACTGTGAATTCTTAGGATCATTGTTGGTCTCTCTTTGTTCTGTTTGAGTGTTGTTTTAACAGTAGTTTAGATGAGCACAGGGTTTGCATTTAGGTGTCCTGGCTCACGGGAGAATGTCACAGGAACACAGCATGGAGAGATTTCAGGGAGGTAAAAACTGAGGAGAAGACCTCCAGAACTTTCAGTTTGCTCCAAGTGCTGCTCATTGCAGCTCTCTTTGCCCTGCTGAAGCTTTTACGCTCTCAGTATTATTTATTTTAAGCTAAAGTTTGAAAAGGTCTACCCTGTTTATGCAAAAGGAAGCCTTCCTGAGTTTGAATCCTTGACTATGGGGAATCATTTCTGTTGTTTGTTTTGACCGAGCTAAGGAAATCTTGGCTGTTGTCTAGCTTTAAATCAATAGATACTACCTTGCTACCTAGTTTTTCACTACTTTGAACTGTCTAGGAGAGGTAATCAACATTTTCTATTTCAGGTCCGATGTTACAGGGGCACCTGTGTCTCAGAGCAAGATGTTGCTCTGATTTTTCCAGTGTCTTGCAGAAAGATGGGACTGCATGGTTATACTGTGTACCAAAGCACCTTTTTGTTCTGCCTGTTATGTTTCTGTACATTTCCCCCTTTTTTCTACCTGTTTGTTTTAATTCATTCCAAATGCTACATGTGTATCTATCTGGTCATCACTTGCTTTTTGCCTGTCTGACTCCCTCGTTCTCACTGTTCAATAATGCTGACCAAGAGCTGTCCCTTTCCCTAGATTTAGGTAGGAATTTGAAAGCCTTTCTTTTTGGTGTTTAGATGCTTGGCCTTGATGTTGGAATAAGACAGTTAACAAGTCAGGACTGCAGTGTTACCGAACTGCTGTGGCATTGTTACAGAAAGATGGGATCGTATGGGGGGGAAGTGACTGCTGTAGCTCTGCATGTGTGGCTGAAATGCAGTCCTAGTTCCCAGCTGGATTGAACTAATGTAGCTACTTTGGTGTTTGCTTTTGCTTTCGTCTATTTTAGCATCACATAAAGGTAACGATTATTCTGAAAGCACGTTTTCCTCTGAGCTGATATAGCTTCTTTATAACGAAAGTCAGCCCTCAAAATTTAAAGAAGTATTCTGATAGTAGTGAAATAAAAATGTGGGGAAAATGGTGGTGAGATGATTTAAGACAGACTCTCATGGAGTCAATAATCAGTAACTGGAACATGGGGCTTCCTTTTTTTGTGAGATAAAGTTAATTCCATTTGAAAAGATACTTAAGGTGACATGAATTGAATTATTCAAACTGGCCTTCTCAGCATTAACTCTAGGTTAATATCTCATGATGCCTCTGGTTTCATTATAGGAGTTTTAAGTACATAACTTTTTATAATAAATTCAATACCTAGAAGCTGAACTGAAATTGGTTTACCTTCTACCAACCCATAAAAAGAAGCATTAATTGCAAAGTGAATATTAAAGTGGTCACTAAAGTTGACTCATACAGATTCAAAGAGATAGCTCTTGTGTAATGGAAGTGAAGAGCTCTACTGAACAATAGGCTTCTGGGGGAGATGGGGGGAGAGCAGTGGATGTAGTTTACCTTGATTTCAGCAAGGCATTTGATACTGTCTCCCACGACATCCTTAT
>JAOWBP010004700.1:5205669-5310612 GCA_028571105.1 Tragopan temminckii | reverse complement strand
TTTGAATCAGGAGGCATTTGTGTTCATGGTTGCAAAACTAAATTAAATGAACTTGGTTGACTGCAAGGATAGAGTAACCTGTGAGCTCTTCTAAATTTCTGGTGGTAGCTGTGGAAAGTCTTCTCTTCTTGAGATCCGTATCTTCATAACATAAACCTTTATTTTCATGGTGCTCCACTGTTACTGCAACTCCTTGGCACAAATCTTCTTCAGATATTTGTCCTTCAGTGCTCATTCAGTTGAGCACTCTGTGATTTGGAGGTTGTGGTTTGCGGGTCGCTGTTAGTGTCATAGACATTAGCTTTTTGCAATGCTATCTTAGGCCCTTTTTGTGGATTCTGAAGCTTTTGGTAAAATCAGAGCCACTGATAACTCTGGTGTAAGTCTCTTTTAGTTGAAGGAATGAGAGAGAATGGTCTTTAAATATTTAGGCCTTTGTTTTTTCTTTTAGCCATGGGACTGTCAATAAAGGGACGTGAGAGGTTTTGATTAATATTTTTCATTAGTTTTGCTGACCATGAGAATTCTGCATACAAGTGAGACTGGGACTGCTGCTGTGGTCTACCAAGTTGCCGAGGGCTGGCAAGCTCTTGAATTGGTATCTAGTTCTGTTCTGTGGCATCTCTTGCCATTGAGTTTTTTAATTACTGTCTGGCTCTCTTTCATGCTCTTTGTATAGCATATGATGCCCACTATTTGTTAGAGCATGTAAGCTCAGTGCATTTAAAATGTATGAGTTAGAGATACCATAAGGAGAGCTCAGCTATTCTGGGACTTCTCCATACATAAGTTAATTTGTGTAAAAAGGCAGCCTTTCTGATTGCTGTGCTAGGGAGAACAAGTGCTTAACATGGGGAGAACCCTCCAATGCTGTATGACACAGGGCAGATACACATATTGTATGATTCTCTTCACGGGCGTGTTTATTCATCAGAGATAAAAGGGATCACATAATCTGAAATGAAGAGTCTGCAGTTCTGCAAGTAAAACATGAGAAGAAAACATCGGAGCCTTCTATTAGCTAGACACACATCTATGCATTCTTATCAGCTGCTTTTTAAGCATTAATTCTATTCTAATGGCTTAACCAATGTGCTATCATTGTGACAACAGGCTTATTTATAGCTCTGGAAGTAAGTGTAGAGGAGCAGAGGAAATTTTTTTTTGGTACTTTGTTACTCAGGCTAAGTAACTCAGTGAACACCAATATATTAGAAAGTTACTGCTTGAAACGTTCTTCATACCTGTATGTGCAATAGCCTCAGAAAGTCTTGGGTCCTTCTGGAGAACACGAGGGTGAAGATGAGAGATATCTCCAGAAGATGACTTGAATGCTAGTGATGATTCAGGTTAGATTAATCTAGGTATCTTGATCTGAAATACTCGTTAGTGGTTTGAATATCAAGATACTCCTTTTACTGTTTTGTGAATGATAAGATGGCATCCTCGCTAAGACAATAAACACTTTAACATAAAATTTATCTTTCCTAACCAGTAAATAAGAGCATGTTTTACTTTGCGTAGCTTGTTTTTCAGACATATTGCTGATGATGTTTACATGTTGAAGTAATCCCTTGTGTTAAAACTAGCAAATATTGCAAGTATTCCTTTTAATTTGCCTTCATCCTTTTGGACCTGTGATTCTAAGCTTCTGTGTGGAAGCATATTTCAAGTGGCAGGCTGCCAAGTTGGCATGGAAAAAATGGGGATATTCATCTTGCCCTTACTTTTTTTCTTATGGAAGAATGAGAGTGGTTTGAAATAAGAGACTAATACTTCTGTTGCAATAAATGAGTAAGAAAGACATTAAGATTATTATGAAAATGTTTTGAAATGTCAAAAGCATTGTAAAATGGCAAGCAGGATGTTTTGTGAGAAAAAGAAAAAGAAATAGTGAACACAAGGCTAGCAAAACCCTGTCCTTACCCAGTAGATGTCCTGGTGAAATCACCACATTTCATTTCCAGTGCTGTTAATACAGTGTTCTGTATTACTGGCCCATGAACAGGAACGTTTGAGGCACCTGAGTTGAGATCTCAAGGGAGATGTCCCAGACCCCATGCTAGAGGAGTCGCATCTCAGTGATGGGGAGAGAAAAAGGTGTATGCTGCTGTCTCCTGAGAGCAAACGAGGTTCAGTTGTTTGGGCAGGCAGACGTTGTACGAAGCTGGAACCATGTTGCTATCGATGCTAACAAATATGAGCCACTGTAAGCTTAGGGCATTGCTGGTATGGTGTCACAGGCCCTTTGGGGCTGGAGGCCACTTTCCTCGTGGTGCCTGCACAAAGCCAAGTCAGGAGCCACAGCCATAACAGCACGATCATGCGCTGAGGAAACTTCTTTATTTGGTGGTCCTATCCACGTAAGAAAGATTTAGATACCCCTAACAGAAAGCTGTTCCTCCCAGAAACTTCTTGCAGTTACGGTTTTTACATGTATTTATCCCTTTTCACAAAGGGGCAATTAAACTCCCATAAGTCTGCCAAATTTATTACATTCTGTCTGCCTAAATATTTCCTGTCATTTCAGTTGAATGTGGCATTTTCCGGTTCTTTTTATCTTACAACTGCTTAACTGTCACACGTTCTCTCTGAGCTGGCTAAATGTCAAGGGTGGAATAAATTATTATTCACATACTGTTATTTGTACAACTGTAGTATTTGGGTTGGGGACCAATATTCTCTTCTCCTAGGTAGGCACAGCACAGACCCGAATCTGAGTGATGGTCAGCATTCAAAAGAAGTCACAATGCCAGCATGTTGAAGCCTTTTTTTTATGGTTTGGAGATGAAAGCTGCTTTATAGATAAATGCAGGATGATTATATTATTACTTACTGATATATATTTCTTGCATAAATTTGAATTTCTATTTACATTGCTTCCCGAAAATGCCATTGTTAATAGAGTTCTGACATCTTATTTCCCTTATTGCTGTCTTGGTAGCATTTTATTTCTGATGTTTTAATAACTCAGTGTAGACTGAAAGGATAAAACGGAGGGAATTGACTGAAGTAATTAGACCCTGATTTGTCTGGCTGTCCAGCACCTGACAAACATGTCTTTGACATAAACAGAATGAAACATTTTTGCCATTAGCCACTTACAAATAGCTATTTTGGCAGGGCTTTGAAACTATTGAATTCTCGGGCCATATTGTGCTGGGTAAGGCTGAGGCACCAATTCAGGCTTTTTCTTTTGCCATTGCAACTCCTCCTTCCTGTCTGTGTTGAAGGAGAGTCATATTTAGTAGCTTCACAAAAACTCAAAGGCAGTTAGTGTAGTTATCACCCTAACGAACTGAGTATTTCTGAGAAAGTGGAAATGTTCCCATTTCAATTTCTGGTTAATGACACACTTGAGTATGGGATCTGAAATGTCAGTCTTTGTATTTTCAAACCTGTAGAAACTTGAATAAAGCTTATACATAAGAGCAATCAACTCTAATAGCAGTAGGCTAAATATCGGTTTCTGAAAATAAATTTTATATGAATCTATTCTCCAGACAATTTGACTTTTAAATGTTTAAAAATGTGACATCTTTATATAAGTGAATTCAGATTGAAGCAGGAGCTATAAAAACTTGAAGTTTCCATGCATCACCTACTTTTCACTATCACCTGTTAAACAGCACAACTAAGTACAATGTAGGCTTTACTACTTTCCATTGCAATAATTTACTGCCCTCCTGACCTATAAACAGATAACCATTACCATGACTTGATACTGTTAGATGTTTGGATACATTCTCAAAGGTAATTCATGGTTTTAAATATTGTATGTGTGAAAGGTTTTATAACCAAGCATTTGGAAAACGGCAGCATTACATTTCCTTGAGCAGTGTTCTGGGAGTAATGATTTGTCACCATGGCCTTGTTACATGGCTTCCTGAGCAAACGTCCTCTCCTTTCACCTCTTCCTGCAGTGCTCTATCCTTATGTAAGGACCACTGAAAAATTCATTAAGCACCGTTCTCTTTTTCAGAGCTTTCTTAGAGGGTGACTTCACTACAGTCTGCAAGAAAAAAGTTTTCAGTGACCTCAGTTATTGATTTACACTTAAAACTTTACTGCAATAGGGAGAGGATGCTCCATTAGAGGACTGGGGATTTGATCGTAAGTGGGTACTTCTCCCACATCTGCTGCTGACTCACTCTGTGACCTTTTGAGAATTGCCTCAGCTGTCTGTGCCTAAGGTCACTCATTTGTATGATGAGGTTAACAGTACTTCCCACCAATGCTTGCAAAGCTTCTTGAGTTCTCTGCATAGAAAGTACAAGTCCAAAGTGTTGTCATGATTCGTAATTACATGCTCTTTTGTACCAAAGTCCTTGATTGAAGTAAGCACAGTTGTGCTGAAGTAGGAGTGGTAAACCCAGTCCCTTAATATTTTTTTCTGATGGTGAAAAATAAAGTAGCCATACAAAGGGCTCATGCAAATTGGCAAGCTATTTAAATGGCAGCAGGGTCATTAGTCTCCTTGGACTACTGCCTTGGAGGCTTCTTTTCCTTTTCATCAAAAATAAGCCCAAGAACCTGAAGTGAGAACTGAGATTTTCGCATCTCAGCAAGCTGACTGTGCAGTAATGTGTCTGAGTAGGGCCTGTGCATGGAAATACAAGCATTAGCAACAGGTAGTGGTGCCAACTAGGTAGTGAGCTAATGACCAGCAAACACTTGATGAGGTCCACTCAATCATTGTCACTACTGCTATTTAGAGAGGGCAGCAACAGTGAAAGTAGTCCTGGAGCAGGCAGGCTGAAAGAAAAGTGCATGGAAAAATCTTGTGTGACTTTCTGAAGACTCAGCAGTTCATGGGACCTGAGGTGCTTAATCCTCACTTCTTTTATTAATTTAATTTTTAGAGCTTGTTTTAGAACATGTGTGAGAAGCAGGCTAATAGTAGTCGGCAAATAATTTACTCAGTAAGCTAATATAGATGAAGCATGAATGAAGATAAGCAGAAGACCTCTAATATTTATGAAGGCACTCCTATTTTACTATTTTGGTCCACTGTATGAGAGGCAGATCTTAGTGGTATGTCTGTAGAGCCTTCCCACCAATATTCCATTTCGTTTTGTTGCTGTGCAACGTATGGTAGCAGAGGGGCAGTCTGACAAAATGGTGTCTGAGATGGAAGTGTGTATAAAGCAAAATCGTGTCATTGAGTTCCTCTGTGTGAAAACAGTTGCACCCACTGACATTCACTGACGCTTGCTGAACATTTATGAACAGCGGATGTGAGCACAGTGAGGTGGTGGGTGGTGGGTTTCAACAGCGGTGATGACAATGTGAAAGACAATGTGAAGAGTGTCTCTATCAGCTCTTCTGTGCAAACTGGCGAATTGTGACCAGGGTGATGCGTATGGAGCTGAATATCAGCTTCGGTGCATAGGAAATAATGGTGGCCATGTTGGACTGTCCCAAAGTTTGCACCAGGTAGACCTGTGAATGCTCACAGAGGAACAGAAAGAACATCACAGTTTGTCAGTATTTACTGAACCAATACCGGACTGAAGGTGTCTGTATCCTTGATTGCATTGTTACCAATGGCGGGACGTGGTGTCACCACTATCAGTCCATGGAGCAGCGACGTGAATTCCCTATCCTAGAAAAAGTTCAAGATACAGTCCTCAGCGGGTAATGTGATGTACACTGTCCATTGAAATAGGAAAGTGATTATATTGGATTTCCTGGAACATGGACCTCCGCACTGCACACTCACTAAGCTGAAGTCTCGAGAGTCAGGACAGAGAAGACAACCTTTCTCTTACGACATGATAATCCCAGGCCCCTACCAGTCTGAAGATTATGAATCACATTGCCAATCTTGACTGGACTGTCCTTTCACACCCACCACGTAGTTCACATTTGGCACCTTCTGACTTTCATCTGTTTGAGCTGGTGAAAGATGGAATATGTGGGCAACATCTTCCTAGCAACAGTGTCATCATAGCAGCTGCGAAACAGTGGATCATCTCCATTGGTATAGATTTTTATGAGTGTGGCATGCAGGCTTTTGTTCTTCGCTGGTGAAAATTCATAGCTCATAATGGTTCGGTGTTGAAAAATAGTGTTTTGAAGCTGAGAGTTTTCTTTATCAATTAATGTTATTGTGCTCTTTGTATCTGTTGTATAGGAAATAAATAGGAGGCATTACTTTTGGAGTAACCCATATACATAATGTTTACCTGGAGCACTTGTAACTTGCTTGTTACACAAGTCATTATCAGGATATTAACATTAATTTTCCTGGGTTGTATCAGAAACAGCATTGCCAGGAAGAGCAGGAAAGTGCTCATCCCTCTGTACTCAGCTCTGGTGCGGCTGCACCTTGAGTACTGTGTTCTCTTTTGAGCCCTTCACCACAAGAAAGACATCGAGGCCCTGGTGCATGTCCAGGGAAGGACAGCGAAACTGTGAGAGGTCTGGAGCACAAGTCTTACGGGAAGTGGCTGAGGGAGCTGGGATTATTTGGTCTGGAGAGGGGGAGGCTCAGGGGAGACCTTTTTGCTCTCCACAACTCCCTGCAGGAAGGTTGTGGCAAGGTGGAGTTTGGCCTCTTCTCCCATGTAGGACTAGAGGACAAGAGGACTAGAGAAAATGGCCTCAAGATTGCGCCAGGGGAAATTTAAGTTGGGCATTAGGAAATCAATCCAAGGGTGTGGTCAGGTGCTGGAATGCGGGCCCAGGGACATGGTGAAATCATCGACCCTGAAGATACTGAAGAAACATTTAGATGTTGTACTAAGTGACATGGTTTAGTGGGGAAACATTGGATATAGGTGGATAGCTGGACTGAATCTTGGAGGTCTATCCAACTTTGGTGATTCTGTGATTCTATGAACAGTAAGTAAAGGAAATGGGAATATAAGACTAAAATTGATGAAAAAACAAGGGGTGAAAATGGGAGATGCATTTATGCAGAAAAACAAGGAGAGGATGTAGCCATGCTGTTTCTAGTATTTATGGACTATGATAATGTTGTCTCAGTAGAAGTTCCCAGGAGAGGAAGAATTCATCCAGGTTATTGTTTCCTGTGAAGGTGGTCTTCTCTGATAAGCATTGTAGAGTTTATCAGTAAGTATGTGTAATGTTGGTGAGAGGGCATTGTGAGATCTAGAGTTGATACTTCTCTCAAACTTGGAAAAAACTGACATTTATCTTTTGTAAATATGTACCTTTCCTGCACCATGATTGAAATGAGTTTGCTAAGGTGTTTCACACTGAAAATGAGAGCACTGTCTTAGGAAAAAGAAAAATCTAAAAAATATCCTTTTATGATTTTGTGGTAGGCTGTAGAGGGGATGTGGGTAGCAAATACAATCTCTAGGAGAATGGTATAAAGTTTGTGATACAAGTCCTCTTTGATGACAGGAATTTTTAGGAACACTTGCAAACGTTTTAGAATACGTTTAATCAGTACTGGGTTTATCTAGACTTATTATCTGTAAGACTGAAATTTTGACATAGCTATAATTAGAAAGCTTGTTTAGGCTGTGGAAGATCTCTACTAGGGTAGTGAAGGTTGAAGTGTGACCACGGCTCTGTTTTACATCTTTTCATTTTTTTATGTTGGAGGCATGGTGGGGTTTGAGGGTGTAGTTACGCTGGATTTCTGAGATGAAATGAGTTTTTTGCACATCAGAAGCAAGTAGTTTTGCTATCACATGCATAGTTTCACTGAAATATCTTAGAAAAAAGTTATTTCATTCATCAAACACTCTTAAAATGCTCTAACAAGATAATAACTGTAACCTAACAATTTTATATGCATAACCTTTTGTAGGCCATACAGCATCTTCAGGCAGAAATGGCAGGTTGTAAAAAAGCACCACAGTGGCTTATACTGTGATGGTGCTTAGAAGCCCAAACCCTGTTCTTTCAGGTACAGTGTGATTTCTGGCCCACGCTACTGTTCTGCAAATGCATAAGTTGATGCTTGCAGCAGCATCTGTTCTAGGCAACCAGTAGTGACATGGAGTATTTTGGCTGAGGATCTGGTGGAGGTACCAGTTTGGGTGACAGTGTCTTGAGCCTGGAAATCTATACAACCTATTGAGAGAATTGCCAAGGTTTGTGAGATGCTGTAATAAAGTAGAAACAGCATCCAGAGACTTTATATTTTGTGCATTTGTGTCACTGCAGAGACATTGGGCAGTGGAGGGACTGCAAGCATCAATCTTGGAGTCACGGAGGCAGATGCTGCACATGTATATAAAACACCATTCCTGTCCCATAAAGCTTACAGTTTGGGCTACAGACAACAGAGGAAGGAAAGAAAATCTGCAGTGATGATAGCAGAGATGGCGAGAGAGGGTGACTACAGAAGCATACTGCCATACGTGCTTGCTGAGTGCACAGCAGTGCTCTGTGCCTGCCTCACTGTTATCTTCCAGCAGTAGTAACCAGCAGTTGTTGTTAGCCCTAGCAGGGCTTGCTATTCTGATTACAATCTTGCTTTTTCCCCTCTGCTTGGATTCCCATGTAATTTTAGCAGTATTCTTATGGAGAACTGTTAGAGCAAGATAGGAAGCGAATGTTTTATGGCAGCTGAAATCCTTGCTGGAAAATGGCTTAAAGCATTCTCTTTTAACCTGAGCACTTAGCACGATATTTGTTGCAATCAAAAACATGGAAATGAGGAGGCTTTGTTGCGGAGTTAATGAAGAAGATTTCATTGTACACAAACCCTCAGTCCCAGCTATGCTTGTGATCAGAAGGTGCTTATTTTCCCGTCCTTCAGCAAGTTCTTACCTGCTTGTGCACTCTTATGAGAGCGTTTTCCATACCTAACAGATGAGGCACAGAGGAGGGGGCCTGTGGGAGAGTACATGCTGTGCCCCGGGGGAGGAAACAGGATCTTTGTTTGCTGTTTGATATCAGAAGTGAATTACTTAAGGGCATGCCCCCGCCATGCTTTGGTTGGCTACCTGAGCCTGCTCCAAATGGGCTGATATGTTATACCGCATAGTGGTATTAGCTCGGCTCCCAGAAGCAGTAGAGCTGCATCAGTAATTAGTTCTTCTCAGCAAGCTTAATTAGCAGGCTCAAGCAGATACTGCACTGACATGGATACTTAGCTCCTGGTTACTGAGCCAGCTTAAGTATGCGTGCAAGAGCCAAACGCTGTGCAGTGTGAACTTAAAGTTTTTCCATCTCTGTTTTATTTTATTTACAAAACAGAGCTTTTGAAACTTCCTTCCTTGAACTCTTGCTACAACCAGAGTCTTTAAAGCTTCCTTGTACCTGTGAGAAGGAGTACTGCTTTAAATAAGGACAAAACATGTTTGATTAAAGAATACTCCTTTTGATTAAAATCCATGGGTTAATTTTTCAAATGAGTTTTCATTGTTTTTATTACTTTTTTAAAAAAAATCAAATCCCATTTCAGTCATCTTTTTTAGGCAGGAGATGATTTATAGGAAATGATCTGAGTGTTTATTTGAACATCCAAATGTAATAAATCTGCTCAGTATTTCAATAGCATGCTTATTAATAGAACACATTATTCTGTTCAGTATTGCGTTGTCTTTAAAATTTAGCAGAGCATTAGTAGTAATGAAACTAGTTTAAATCAATATATCCCTGTTATGAAATCATCTACTTGAGGAGTAAAATTCAAAAATTTCCCTGTAGCAAAACAACTGGGTGATAATTACATAAAAAGATTTTAAAGGGAGACTTTCAGGGAAGTTCTGGTTTCTAATTTAGGATGTATGCAGAACACGATGTATTAATTGTAATAGAAATATTTTCAGGACTAGAAAAATACACCAGAAAGTAGTTTGATTGCAGAGAATGAAATTTTGGTCTCACTGGCAGTAATGAAAAAGCTCCCATTCATTGGAGTAGGCTTTATACCGAAACAAAATGCAATGACTAAAATGAGTATTGTGAGTATGGTCCAAAAAATATCACAGATATTTCTCTATTCACTTGCAAAATTGTATGAAAAAACAAATACGCAAAGAAAAACTAAAATTAGATTTAACATTCTCAGCTTGGCAATCTCGTGTTTCCATTAAATGTACGGGCCAGAATTCTTATACTTAGACATCTAAAATTAGACCCCCGAATAAAAGACCTGATTGTAGAAAATGCTTGAGTGCAATGTTTGTAGAGATGCACGTCCTAGTTCTGATAGTTTAATTTTAGTTTTGTTAGTGATTTACTGTCAGTTCGTTTAACTTGGCATTGACACAAAATATCTAATTCTCTTGACTTAGGCATGGTGAGCACAGGAATGTGCCCTGTGTGGTGTGCCCTTGCACACAGCCAGAGAAGTGATAGGGAGTCCGTGGCATGGAACTTGTCTTACTGCGGAATAACAATCCCCAAACAAGAGCCCTCTTCTCAAACTTTGCAGATACTGCCAAGCAGAGGAAGGAATTTGCTCCTCTGCTCTGTGTCATCCTCTGTCTTTGGAGCTGAAGCTCTTCAGAAAACATTGTCTTGGGGTGCTATCATCAGGTGGGTGAGTAGTAAGCTGCTGCAAATGGGTATCTTGAGTCATAGAGAGGATGAGTGATTTACTGTTGAGATATCAGTGGAAGAGACAGATGAGTGACAGCATTCCTGCTCATGAACTCCCTAGCTCTTTCCCTTCCCTGAGATGTTGAAATGTAATGAAACTTAAACATTTTTAAACAACTTCCAGATTAAATTTTAATAGGAATGAAAAATGAACAATATTCTTACAAGTAAGAAATGGTCTTCATTATTTTTTAAAGTCCGTATCATAAGGAACAGCACCATTAATAAGAGCCCTGAGTTTTTTTTATATTATGTACACTGTTCAGATAGAAATTTAACAGGGAATTTTAATGAAATGATGGCAGAAATCACATTTTTATTACATCCCTTTGCAGAATATTTCCTGTGAGACCAAGATAGAGAGAGGCCAAAATTAATGGCTTTTCATAGGAACTGAGTGATAAGTTATGGAAAGCTTATAGAGATAATAATTTTAGGCTGCTGTTTGGATAGCTAAACAGCCTTATGGAGAATTGCTGCTTAATAGACATATCATGGGAATTAAAGACATTTGGATGTTAATTTGTATACATATTTTGGTGTAGGACCATGAAGAGAAATTCATTTTATGCTTTGTTTGCTGCTCTGCAGAGAGAGGTAGAGGATTCACTCCCTGGGTAGTTCCTGTCGCTTGACCACGAAGGAGAACATGGAGCGTTGTCAGGGGGCTGCCTTTCCCCCTATCTCCCCTCTTGTGGTTTCTAATCTGAATGTAAGAGAGCATGATAAGATCCTACCACGGTTTTGTTCTCATTAAAAATTAAAGAAATTGTTATTTTGGGAAATAAGAGTTATGTTTGGGGAAAATAAGCACCAAAAATATTTATGAAAATCTAAGCAATCTGGCATATTATGTTGACTTAGAGTCGAGCTTGTATTGCCCACTTGGCAAATATATTTTACCATATTGCTGTACAACTATAATAATAAATGAACATATACAAAAGCCCCCTATCCTCTATGGCAACTGGCATTTCAGAAGCACTTCACGTGCTCGCTTTCTTGTATTTTAAATGCAGATGTTCATCCAACTTTTAATACCAATGGGAGGCCCTGTTCAAAACCTGCATTAGACTGAAGCACAAGGTGGCAATAAACTTAATTCGGGCTTTTATCTTTCTTGGTTCCACCTCAAAGCTTTTAAATATTGCAGTTCTGAAGTGCGAATTTCTTTTGTGTGAGTCATTTCTGCGAACACCTGTGAGCGGCTGGGTTTAATTGGGCTACAGCTGGCGCTGATTGTGTGCACAGGGGCTGGGGGAGGCACCGCAATCGGCTGCCTTCACGGCAGGCATCATTATCTCCTTCCTTCTCAGCTCCTTTTTTCCTTATATGCAGGTTAGCAAGGTTTAGGGATTAGGGACTGGAAATAGAAGGGGCTCCGGTGAGATTTGATGCTTCGTGGATGAAGTTATTTCGGCAAATATATCTGCATGCATCAACACCTTATTGAACAAGTCAAGCGCAGATTTGCTAATCTTGTTAGTTGATTTGCGGTAGTTCTGGAGCTTTCCTAGAGGCAGCTGTGCCAGGAGATGGGGAGGCTGAGATACACGGCAGTGATAGTGGTGTGCAAGAGGGAAGTCCAGGTTTGAGGTTCCTCCTCTCCCTGTAAACCGTTAGCATTTTAGTGGAAGGTATCCACCTCTGTGTGGTCAAAAAGAAGAAATACAGTTCTGTGTATGGACGTTTTTGATCCATGACTTGGGTTTAGTCATCGATGATCTCATCTGCATCCTAATCTTTCTGATCTTAATCATAGAATCATAGAATAGTTTGGGTTGGAAGGGATCTTCAGGACCATCTAGCTCCAATCCCCTGCTATAGGCTGGGATACCTCTCTCTAGACCAGGTTGCTCACAGTCTCATCCTGCCTGACCTTGAATGCCTCCAGCGAGTGGGCACCCAAAACCCCTCCGGGCAGCCTGTTCCAGTATCTCACTATCCTCACAGTGAAAAAATTTTTATATCTGGTCTAAATCTACCCTCTTCCAGTTTATCGCCATTATCCCTCGTCCTGTTGCTACATGCCCTTATAAAAAGTCTCTCCCCAGCTTTCCTGCAGGGCCCCTTCAGGTACTGGTAGGCTGCTATAAGGTCTCCACAGAGCCTTCCCTTCTCCAAGATGAGGAGCCACAAGATCTTAATAACATAGTTTAAATTAGCAGCCCATTATTTTCCTTTGGTGTCTTATGCTTGTCCTTCTACTTTGGAACAACTGTTGGTCTGATTTTTATTTTATTCATTTATTTTTTACAGTTAAATTCAGAATTAAGTGCTGGAAACATGACACTCTTATTTCATACAAGAAACTACCTCGGGCCACTTGTTTAGAAAACATGCAATTAAGAGGAAATTCTTTTTTCCCTGTTACTGTCGTGTGATAGATTAGCACAGTTTTCTACCTGTAGATTTCTTTGTGCTTTGCAGATGAAGATGAATTATACAGCATTCATAGGATAGGGAAAGAAGGAGGGAAGGGAAAGATCTAGCCAAATCACTTGAACTAAGCCAGAGCATCCTGGAGGTCATACTTCCTAGTGCTAAAGAGAAGAAAATAGTCTCTATATGAAATATTTTATTCACAACAGGAGCAAAACTGAGACTTTCTAAATCTTAATTGAAAACTGTGAACAGCCCTGAGCATATACATATGCCTTTTGGATTATAATAGGCCTTGTAGTCTTCTTGTGTCCGTTACAAATGGATTGTAATTCGGAAAATTGTGTAATTTGTGAATCCAGCGAGTCTGCTGCATCCTCCGTTGCCAAGTGTTTTTCCATTAAGCATTCATTGTGTGTGGCCTGTAGGGGCCCTTCATGCCATTGTATTGTGAATCCTATGTTTTGGGGCTTAGCAAGTCAGTCTTCTGCAAGGTGAGATTTGCTTTGAAACAAAAAGACCTTTTAAGAGGCCATGAAAAGTAAGGAAACGACTTTCCACTTCTGTATAAAAGCAGCACTGACTCTAGCTAGATTTCTCCTTTTATATTGACCACACACAGTCTTGTTGATGATTGACTTTGTTCCAGCAAGAAGAGCAAGTCTTCAGCTTTGAGGGGATTTTTTTTGCTCTGACTTCTGTATAATGCATAATGTCCTGCCTCCTCCAGGTTTTCTCTAAAACGTGGCTGGTGTGACCGACTGCATTCCCCAGAAGGTGTAGCAGTAGCCCCCTAACTTCAGCGCGACTTGTTCACGTTTCCTCTTTGTCTTGCCCAATTTTGTTTAATTGGAATACATTAATATAGCAGACACTTTGCCTTCCTCTAACCAGATTTAGGGCTGAGAATGAGTGGAAAGGTCTTATCTTAATGAAAATGAATTTTCTTCTGTCTGAACAATAATGCAATAAAATGATCAGCCATTTAAAAAAAAAAAAAAAAAAAAAAAAAGATGTTAATTGCCTGCATGTGTAATGCTACCTAGCAACATTTCCAGCAGGCCCTGGTGTTGGTCAGAGGTTTTTTGGAGGGTGCTGAGAGATAACATTATTAGTAACAATTAAAACAAATGTTTCTTTTGTGCCTTGAAGAAGGCTCGTTTAGCAAAATCTCTCACAGTCAAATCGTCGAACGTGTACAGCTGTTTTATTTGTTTTGCAGGAAATTAAATGATTTGAGAGGGGGACTGCAGCGTACCCTAGACCTTGCAGAGCAGCGCCACTGGAGGTAGCAGCAGTCAAAAGATCCGGTCTAGAATTAACTGGTCTAGTATTAAATGAGGATGTTGGTGGCCCTCCATGTGGCACGGGGGTTGGAGATTCATGATCCTTCAGGTCCCTTCCAACCCTGGCCGTTCTGTGATTCTGTGAAAAGCATCAAGCAGTGGGGCCTGTGCAGTGCAGGCAGGTGGGCTGTGGGCTTTGTGTACTATAAGGGGTCAGAAGCAGCCACCTCCAGTATTTTTCTTACAGTAACTGAAAGCCTTAGTTCCTGAATTAATTAATCAAAGGCCCAAGACTGCAGTGTCGTTATGAATAGTCAGAATGCTTTCAGCTTGGTGCTTTGGCTCATCAGTCTGGCAGGCACTGAACTCTGTCAATCCCTATTGAAGTTGTGCCAATCTTCTTAGATGAAGCTGATTGATGTGAGACCTTTCCTCACCATTCATTTGGACAGCCAGACTGTGTGTGACTAAATTTTTGGCCATCACAGACATTCAGATGAATTCATTTTGATTAATTCTAGTTGAGACTTTGGGGAAACATGAAAAGTGAATTGCCATTCTTTTCCTCCCTTCCCCCATGTAATTCTCAAGCTTTTTCCTTGCCCATCCACAAGCACAGTGCTTGTGTGCGCGTGTATGTGAATACACATGCAGCCATTTCTGTTGCTAGGCATTAATCCATGGGTCCAGACAGAGTTCAAAAGATTTTTTTTTTTTTTTTTAATTACTAATTGTCTTTTGCCAAACTATTTCTTTTCTCCATTCAGCATAATATTGGAAAATGATGCTGTTTTCTCAGTGGCAGCATTTTAATGCTTGCTCTGTCTTCAGTAAGTTGCTTTGCTTTTTCTGCTATCTGGTACAAATTTAGTGTAAATTAAATGACCAGTTCATTTTTTGCGCTCCATAGGCTGCAGCAAGTAATAAACAGCTTATGTAATCTCGTAATCATGAACTCAGCCAAAAAATGTCATAAAACTCTGCAGTATACAGCACCTTGCAATGATTTCTGTAGCCTGCGGAAACCATATATTATGAATATTATTTGCTGTGGGTTTTTTTTTTTTTTTCTTTTCATTTGAATTGTCATCATCCTCCATTTGCAGGAAAAAGAAAGACTTTCCTTTTTCCTTTCTTATTTGATCTTTCACTTTGAATCCACACTTGTTGTCTCTTCCTGTGGTTGTTAGTTCTACTTTGTGGTCGTCACTTTCTTTCATTAAACTCAAGAAATGATATAAAACCCACAAGCACTAGAGACAAAAAACTTCTCTACACTTTCCTCTTTCTACCTCTGTCCTCTGGGCTTCTCCCAGATTTCTGGTTTTACTTTTGATACTTATCTAAACCTTGCATTTCCATTGTATGTGACCAGACCTTTCATCTTCCTTCTCTTGCTCCAACTGCAGATTTTTTTCCTTCCATATATTTAAAAAAAAACAACATTTTTTTCCAGCCTAACTACGAACCACAGAAGTCTTCCACAAGAAGTAGTGAAAGCCATCAGAAAGCATTTTTATATTCAGCCTTTACTAATTCCTGTTTCACATTACACCTACTTTTAGCATTCTGTATAACTGTTGTCTGTTCCTCGGTGTTAACCGTAGCTAATACTATGATGTTTTATTTCTTAAGTGTTTGTCTTTTAACAGTCTCATTGGTGTTGTAAATTACTATCATTATTACATTTCAGTTCTTTTTTCTAATGGTAGTACTTTGAAAGAGCATTATAGAAGAGCATGCTGTGTTTCAGGCTCAGTGATATGCAAGTGTTGAGCATTTTCTTCTCAAACCCTTTTAGAGGTAATTTTTCAGTCTTCATGGTGCTGTCATTAATGCCACCTATATCTCATCCAGTCTTCCTTTGTGCAGTGCATTGAAGAGAATTGATTGGAACAAAACGATTGATGTAGTCTAAAAGTTACTTTGAGGAAACTTCATAAGAGGATCTTATGGTATGAGAAGAGTTAGAAGTAGGTTTGTGTGCCTTGGTATAAGGGAACAGTGACCTGGGATTCTTCTGGAGGACTTCTTGGTTAGCTCTTGGATGGTAATTTGCTGCTCTCTTACAGGTGATGCTCTGCCTAGGAAAACCAGTCCTCTTAATTCTGCTCTTTACACATTGCTGTTTTCATTTGCATTTGTATCTGACTGTATGCGTTTATGCTCAGCTAAAGTGATTCAACTGGTACTGCTCTTACCAAGTGTTTTGACTTTATACTCATGAAAGCTGAGACCCGAGATCTTCTGCACGCTCCTAAAGTACTAATTGCTGTAATGTCAGCCATGTTTTCAGCAAAACTTGTCTCCTGGTAAACGTTCTTTTTTTCCACATAAAAAGTAGGAATGTTTTGTGCTAAGCAATTGCAGTTTGATGAAATTGCACTGAATTATGAGATTTTTAAGTGAGAGGTAAGCAGGCTCTTACAGTGAGCTCAGATGCAGTACAGCATAGCCAGGATTTATCGAAGAGAAGTAATGCAATACGCATTAAGGAGAAAAAAGTGATGGGAATCTGAAAAAGAATTGCAAATTTTGCCTATTGAAGATGGAGGGGAAAATCCTGGGCTCTGTTGTTGTCAAGCTGTAGCTATGAGCAGATAAATCCACATACCAATTTCTGAGTCTTAATTTAATGTGCAGCTCTTGATAAATACCTTAATAGAACAGTGTCTGTAAAAGGATACAGTTTTAAATGCTTTGGTGATCAAGAGAGAAAGACTGAGAACTGTAGAATGTGAGTGTTTTACCTACTTACAGTTCTGGCACCCAATCTAATTGTTTATTTACTGTAACACATTTGGCACACATGAAAACTTTTGAGTTAAAATATGTGTGGTTTGTTTTCCTTTAATATGGAGTGATGTCTTTTATATTTTTTCCTCTGAATTGATCAGTCATTTTTATTTAGATTTGATTATTGTAATACAGCTGCCGCTTATTTTTCTTTTTAAAGCTTAGCCCTTGCCCAAGGTGCCTTAAGGAAAGGAGGAATAGATCAAAATAATAATTTTTCTTCTCCTAACATTAAGATATGAGTTTTTAAATGACTCAGGCCCATTTCTTGCAGGGTAGATTGATTGTGGATACACTCAAAATCTATTGGATTGATTGACGATGCTGTTCTATTGACGTGTCTGTTCCAAAAGAGAATGTGGGATAATAGGTTGACGATTTGATGAATATCATTTTATTTAGAGAAAATTATGTTTTGGTGCATTTGGTACATTTGTAATATGGGAAAGACTTTGAAAGTTACCTTCAAAAAGGTGATTATAGGAAGGCCTCCATTGCAGAGATGAAGCCTTGTGGGAACAGAAGGTTGTGGCAAGGCTCCAGTTCCAGAGAGATCCCACTACTGGGAAAATGCAAGGAAAATACATTTGCGTGGGTTATGCTCTCTGAAGGTTAAAAAAAAAAATTATCCCCAAACTTCAGTTTTAATTTGGTTTTTAAGTTGTACGTACTCTTTTGGATCTTGAGTGAATGAATTTGGTTGTATTTTTTTTTTCTCCCCAAAATATTTGTAAGCTTATAAATCTGTTTTTAAAAGCAGGTAGCCTGGCTCATTCATTGCCCTTGTGAAGTGGAAAGTTATGCTTACTTTCAAATTTTTCCAGTTCATGTAATTATTTTTGTAGCTTTTATTAAAGAAGTGTTGAGGTTTAACCCCAATATTCAGCTAAGGACCACATGGCTGCCAGCTCACTCCCCCCTCTAGAGGAATGGGATGAGGCTTTGAATTGCAAGTGCAAAAGTTAGCAAATAAAAAGAAACAAAGAAAATAAAAACAGGAAAAAACCCCCCACCCCAAAGCAACAATTGCTCACCACCAGCTGACCTATGCCCTGTGAGTCCCTAAGCAGTAACAGCCCTGGCAATCTTTTTGCTGGTATGATGTCTCATAGTCTTACAGTATGGAATATTCTTTTGGCTAGTTTGAGTCAGCTGACCTGATTCTGTCCCTTCCTTGCTCCTTATGCACCTTGAGCATCTCGCTAGCAGGGCAGCATGAGTGGAAAGAAGCAGAAAATGCCTTGACTTTGCAAGCAAAGCAACAACTGAAACATCGTTGTGTTATCAACACTGTTTTCACCACAGATCCAAAACATAGCACCATACAGGCTGCTTTGAAGAAAATTAACTTTATCCCAGCCCAGACTTGTACAGTAAGACATTTGAAAGTAGATTTCCTTGACATCGGATAGTGTAATTCCCAATGATATGTATGAAATCCTAAAATCAGCAGGGAAATAAGCTAACAGATTCCTCACATGGTGTCACACTGCTTGTCTGCAGTGTTGGTTCTTTTGTTACTACTGTTATGCTGGAATGCATGCTAAAAGTTCTTCTTGATCTTTTCTGTGTTACCTTTATTTTCTGAAGCAGAATGTCTGCAAGCTTAAATCTTAATTTGGAGCAGAGGAGTTTTCTGAATGCAGCAAATAAGGCATAAGAGAAGGAAAAGTTTAATTTTCAGTTCCATTTTCTTTATGGTTAATGTATGGCAAAAATTCAAGTTATCTCCCAAATTTAATCTGCTTTAAGGATGCCTCTTTCAAGTGATTTTGAGACAACTTGCTACTTCTCTAAGTAAAGCCTGAGTCTTGTGTGGCTTGGCCTTGCATCCCCGCTTGCTAGGGTAGATTGGCACTAGGGTCTTCCTTCTGTATTGCGAGGGTTCTTTGTGGTGCCTTAGGGCTTAAGATGTGGGTAAGAACTAATAGCTATTTCAAGGCTCTTCTTGACCAGTTGTTGGGCAACTTTTATAGCCTTACCTTCAAGGAACACCTAAACTATTACTTAATGTGGCATCTACATCTTGCTAAGTGCTCGTTTTGGAGTGGATACGAGAAAGCTACAGAAGTTGTGAGATTACACTAACAAGCAGAAAGCAAAATGCTTGCTCTATTTCTTATACACTTTCAATAAGCATTAATAATAGCCATAGTTTTGTCTAAAAAGTTGATCCAGTGAGAATAAATGACTTGCATGTGATCCCATGTTTTGTCCGTCATCAGGGCAGGAATTGTAGCCAATTCTTAAGTGTCCTGAGGCACAGGTTGTGGCTTTTCATGTTGTTTTTTTTTCCTTTTTGTTCATATAAACGAATAGTATTTGTAAGCTTTAAGACCCCATCCTATCAAGCACTGTTCCAAAGTATTTGGCAGGCCTTTGTTGGGTGACAGTAAAGCTGCCAGTGAGCGGGGAAGTGACACCACTGGAGATTGCAGAAGTCAAGAGACCAGCTTCACAGCTGGGCCAGAGTGTGTTCAGACTCACTATGGCCATCTTTATGTTATTGAATAAATCATTCAGTTGGATTATCCTTGGTTTGTGCAAAGGTCTAGGTCACAAATAGCTGCGAGTCTGCACCCAATCTGAGGATACTGGAAGTAGACACAGACCTAAGGGATGTTAGAAGGTAGGTGTAACAGCTTCAGAGAAGCCAGTCCATGTTAGAGACATGGAAGAATAAGATTGAATAATACTAGGCAATGCTGAAAGGCTAATGAAGGCTGTCCTTAAGTTCAGCGAAAACAGGCAAAACTCCTGAAGCACAATCCAAATGCCTATGTGGAGATGGAACAGCTTCAGATAACGTCAGGAAGCCATGTGTAAAGATTAGGGAATCAATAGATGTACATGTGCACTGCTGTAGCTAGCCAAACATTAAGTCTATCTGAACATACACTGGATACGAGCCAAGGTGAGTACACTCTAATTTCTACCTGTTACCAGACCCTGCGTTGAAGCTCAGGCGGAACTTGCCTGTTTTATGCTATCTTGCTGTTTATCGTGGATGGGACAAAAGTAACTGGAAGGTTGATTCCCGTAGCAAGCTGAGGTAGGGCAAGAGCAGTCAAGGGACCTGAAAGATGAAAAGTCATCTCTTCCAAACGTGTCAGCAGTCATGTGAAAGGAGAGCCACATTACTCCTTTTTCTGCTGTCTTGAGTGAGCTGTGCCAGAAGAGAAGTATTTCCATTCTGCATATGCATGGGACAACAGAGAGTTTGGGATGAAATCTAGCTCTCCAAAAGAGAACAGCTTGAAAGTATTATTTAGTCCTTGCTGCTCCCTTCTAGAAGTTATCATAAACTCATTTTCTTCCCACCCAGCTCTGATATGAGGCTGTAGTTTTCTGTGCTAAAAGAAATTACAACTATTACTTTGTGACTTAGGTACTGCCATGAGTGCAGTACAAGCAGGTGCAGGTGCCAATTTTTTTTCAATCAGAATTGAATTCAGAGGTTAATATTGATGCAGTTGAAGACAGAAATTTCAATACAAAATATGAGACTCCTAGAGTTCTAGTTAGTTGCCTTTGATGAATTGAAATAAATTCATATTCTCTTATTAAAAGCCCAGAGAAGAAACTGAAATTCAGCTCTGTATGCATGATTCTTTTTAAAATGAAGGCTAAGAAAATCCCAATTGATACATATAAGACATAGCTTTTTAATTTATTGTTCAAGCATATGCAAAAAGGCATTAATTTTCAGTAATATAAAATTCTCGATGTGTATTGCCTGGAGCTATGGTTTTGAACCTAAATTGCATGTATTTACTAAGCCATATAGCTCTGCAACTTGGAAAATGGAAGTGCATTTTAAATGTGCACAGAGATTGCTACTGTTAAAACCAGTTGTAATTTATAAGTGAAAAAAATAAAGCTTCAGATGGCAGATGAGGAGACACCTATATTGATTCCATATGCTTGGCTGCATGAGGTACGTTCCTGAAAATAGGAAGCAAGTGCCATATTTTAAGGAATTTCAGAAGTCAAGCATCAAGGGGTAATAGAGTTGACCTCCAATTTCAGAAATCACAAGCTAACATTTGAGAGCATTTCACTTCCAAACTTTATTTAAAGCTCTGCTTAGCAATCAGTTTTATTACAGTAAGGATTTTTGGCTGGGAGGCACATTGGTTATACTGCTACCTAGCTGACTTCTCCCTTCAATAGCAGATACCAGTGGCCAAGCGTAAAAAGCTGGTACTTCAGACTCTGTGCAGGTATAGTTGGGTTGGCCTACTGTTCATGGTTTCATAAGTGGATTTTTGCATTCTCTGCTCTTTGAACCTTGAGCAAAGGACAGTGAAGTTGGCTTATGTTTCAAACAGGAGTTTTTCCATTTTCACTGTACTGTCTTCCTGGTGTTCAAAGATTTTAACTGGTGTTTTTCTATCAGCCTCTTTCTCGAGTATCCATTATCTGTTGCTGCAGTATGTCATCTAAAGGCTGCCTCTTGGTATTCTCAGTGGGTAATTGTCAGCACTGGTGCTGCTCACCCTACAAAGGTGTTAAGGAAATACAGGTTTTGGATGTATATTTAGTGTAGAATTGATTCCACCCTGTGTTCCCTCCATCTAGAAGTGAAGATTCAATACAAACACAGTGTTATTCTTTCAAAAATGATATAACTTTGCTTGCAGTATAGATTTGAAAATTCATAGAAAAATGAGCGTTGAAAGCATCAGTGTTTTCCTCTTAGATGAGAAGCACTAGCATAATGAAATAAAACTATGACTTCCATGACCCTTGCTTTCTGCTCTTGGCCAAGTTAGTGTGTCTGCTGGTTCTCGTATGAATAGAAAAAGCTTTCAGAATGTGGTAACTGCCATCAGTGAGACTTGAACACAGTTAAACATCAATTAGCACATCCAGAGTAGTTACTAGCAAGCTGTCTGTCTTTCTTTCAAAAAAAAAAAAGAAAAGAGGAAGTATCAGTATATTTTCTGTTAAGCAGATTTTTTGATCATTCATAAATATCTATACTTGCTTTCTGAAGACAGAATTTCAGCATTATTAACACACAATGTGTAAATTTGTACAAGAACAGAACATTATTTTACCAGCTGAACTGTGAAAATGACAGGTTTAAAGAAAACGCTCAGAAACACATCCTGGATGAATAAGGCTATTTTAGGAAATACAGAGTGGTTGTAAAAGAAAATGCAGGACAAGATTTCCGAGTAGACATAATATCTTTTATTAAGCTAGACTGGCATGCCTGGGAAAATTAGTAAGGTTCTGGGCAGCCAAACCTATTCTGAGGTCTGAAATGGAAGTCACAGATTTCAAAGCTAAATACAACTTGAGAACAGTTACAGTTTGATTAATATGTAGTTTGGATATTTAGGTGTTTGTTCATCAAACTGTGAAATCCTAGGTTCCCGTAGAGTTATTCAGCAAATCATTTACTTGAAGTCACGGATAAATGTCATGCATAGTGCTCAGTTTTTTCAAAACTAATTGTGCTGTACAGATATCCAGACTATTATGTGTTGTTAGCAGTCTGCTCTCATGCCTGTTAGTGTTTAAAAGCTAGAATGTTGTTTATAACCATGCTTGTATTTGTTTCAGATTTGGAGGAAAGGAGGAGTTGCTTCCACAACGTAAGGTGATTATTGGCGAAGCCAGGAAGTTTTTCTACTGAATTAAATCCTTTGTCAAATGGCACATTTATTTTCAGGGATACTATTTGGACGATTCAGTGAACTTGAAATAGTCCAGTTACTTTAGCACTGTAGATTGGAGAAGGGAAAATAAAGGGACAGAAGGCACAATTTTCATACTAAGGTTCCTCCCCTGCTTTACTGCTGAGGAAATGAGCTGCCACATCTGCTGTGCTGTGACAAGGTCTGGACAGCCTACACCCAGAAGTCTATATGGAACTGGAATACAGGCAGATGATGGAGTTGTTTGAGCTGTAGGCTATCTATGCTGTCACATTTAATGGCATACATTCGGCATCATCACTGACAATACTGAGGCAGAATGCAAGTATGTGGAGCACCATCTTTTTTGACTCTTCCCAGAAATTGATTTCTTAAATTTGTTAATTACACTGGTGCAGAGACACCCAATTTGCTGGTGTGGGTACATCAGTGGTGCCAAGAACAGGGCCATTTAGCCAATTTATGGTTCAGCACTACCTACTCCAATCTGAATTAAAAGAGAGACTGAAAATGGAACCGGAAGAATTTCCAGTAGTTGTTTTTTGCAGCAGCATTGCAGTGTGAGCAGTATGAGTGTAGCCAATTGGATTTCTCCTTCTGTATAGAGATTCTGTTGTTTTGGATCTGAATTACAGTTCTGATTTAATTATTTTTGTTGTTAGTGACTAAATATTGGCATTCAGATTGATAGCTAGAATTCATTTCAGAGAAATTAATTTATGAATGATTTCTTAATATAAAAACTACTCATATTTCTCTTAACCCTTTGGAACTGCTGGTGCAATGGGATCCTTCTGAAACAGCCTCCCATAGGACTGCACCAGGAATCTATGAGATTGTTATCCTCTGAAAGCTGGGCCACTTCAGCTTTGATTTTTTTTCTTTTTTAGTATATTGGGTTTGCTGGGATTCTGCAGCTCAGTTGTCACTAAGATTCAGGGAGACCTCTTGTTATTTTGTGACCGTGGCATCTTCACTGGTAAAACAAAGATAACAGTGCTTGGTTGCTGCCAGGTATATCCTAGTATAATGTTTATAAATACCTCTAGGCGTTACCAGTTCTTTCCAAGTGCCTAGTATTTCTGCTGATTGCATTTTAAGTAAAAAACTGTGTGTTTGTGTGGTTGGGGTGGGGTTTCAATCATCTGATGTCAAGTTTTGTTTTATTTTTGTAATGATTTATGCAGTTGTTAATCAGCAGCTGACTCCTCGGAGGAAACTTCAGGGAGATCATGCATTTAGAAACAATCCTGCTTCTAGTATTTTCTCTCCATTGTATTTTTCTTCCTTTGTTCTTTTGTTCTCCATTATGAAGGACATTTGCATGAAAACAAGATTTTTGTTCCTTAAGAGTTCATCTGCTCCTGCTGCTTATTCCCCACCTGGCCATAATCCTCTGTTTGTGACATCTCAATTGGTGGCTGTGCAAATGATTATGATGTCGAAGACAGGATTATGACTTCAGGTGAGAAACAAACAGCAGGAACAGGTGAACTCAAGAGAAATACACATCTCGATTTTTCTCTAACTATTTCTATGCTAAAAGCACGAGCAAAATGCTGGCAATAGTTTACATATGCATATAGAAAATAACCGATATATAGGCAAATTGTATCATACTAGTGAGTATCATGACAAATCTATTCTTAAAATTGCCTTCAACTTACTGTCTAGTTTCAGGTACAGAACACTACAGTAGTGGTATAGTATCTAATGACACTGTGATTAGGACATTGGGTTTTGGTGGTTTTTGGGTGTTTTTTTTTTTTTTTTTTTTTTTTTTTTTTTTTTTTTTTTTTCCCCAGTGTTACAGTTGTTCTGAAAGGCTCCCTCTGTGTACTTGTATTGTAAGCTGACATCCTTAGTTCACATGTAATGAGATTTGGTTAAAAATATAAAAAGAGTATGACCCAAACTGTTGATGATAAGCGAGTTGACTGGGGTCCTTGATGAGAGTATTGGAGTATTGGAGCAGATCCCAATGTTCTGTGATATAATGAGACAGTATTGGTACTGCCTGATTTCTGCTTGAGGTTATTTTGTCCATTTACTGTTGCACTTCATTTTTGTTCTGAAGGAACCCCACTGCCCCTGCAAGCCATTTCTCTAGGAGCTTTTGCAGAATATCTCCTTTTGAAATTTCTTCTTGGCAGTTGGAGTCTCATGATGATAAATAACTTGCATGGCTCTGCACTAACTTGTGAGAGAAAGACATCTGCTAAAAAACTTAGCAGGTCTGAGTATAATACAAGAGGTGTGTGTNNNNGTGTGTGTTGTATTACTGGTTGATGTAACTAACATGAGATTATTTTTTTGGAAAATTCCTAGTTGACTGTGAAGGTATTGCTCAAGAGAAACCTCATTTAAGGAATCAGCTTGTGGTCTTGTGACTATGCTGACAATTTTGGCTTAAGAAATATATATTTCTTTTCCATTCTGCATGGTTTTAAGAACACCTACTTATGGATAGATTATGAATTTCTTTAGAGATGTTGGATAAGTGTTCATTTTTGTTTGCAATTTGTGGATTGAAATAGAAGAAATTGTTGTCATTTATTCATATGTTGCTGGTCTGCATCAGGATGCATAGATGAAAATAGGAGAGAAGAGGGGAGTTAATATTCAAAGAATTAGACACTGAAAGTCATTCAATCCATAAGTTTGATATAAGTTTGAAGTACTCCCAGCTTCAGAGAAACCATGGGGAGCATTTTTTTTTTGGTTTTTTTTTTGTTTTTTGTTTTTTTTTTTAAACAGGATTGAAGTAGTTATCTTTGGGATCCTGGTAATTAAAATTAGAAAGTTGGTAGCGTTTATATTGCAGGCAATTCTAGTGGTGAGATTAACGTTAGATAATCTTATCATAAAATAACCAGACACCCTGTGATGATCTGACACATGAGAGGCTGCACAGAGCTCTTGGTCCCCCGAGGGCTGTGATTGTTTTATGGTTTTATCTCATGATAACCATGCTTTGGTTTTACCCTTTTCTAAGAGTTTCATATAGTACCCATCTCACTGCCTCCCCCCGTAAATTTGTAATTTAACACCACTCTAGGAAATGGCAAATCAGCATGAAACTATTAATCTTATCTCATATCATGAAACAGACGCTGATCCAAGAGATTTGATTACTTTGCTTCTGGTCATTATCCAGAGCGAAAGCTGAGCTTGGACATTTGTATCATCAACATTTCTGTCATCAGAAAGATTTCAAAAACAAAGTGAAATTCTACGGTCGATCTCATTTAGTGTTTCAGGCCACAAAAATACCGTGTGTCACCAAACTCCTTTAACTGGTCACTTTGCGATAAACCGCAGCATGAAAGCCCTAATTTCTACCCGATGTCTAGAGCTTCTTTCCTAGTCATTAAAAGGGTGATGAAGGACCTGAATGTCAGGTATGTGGGCTCTAAATAATCTGTAGTGATTTTAATGAGTTCAGTCGCAATCACCACTGGTTTGTCTTGCCTCATAAGTATTTGTGAGATGGAGCTTGCAGTCAGACTCTCTGCTGCCAAGTTGCCTTTTGATCTTTTGAGAAAGACTGAAACTTGCTTCTGTTCAGTCCTGCAAAACTAAGTCTGTGGTAGCTTGAACTCTGGAAATAGCCAGCTGCATCCTCTACCCTCTAATTAATATATTGTGAATAAGAAATTCAGTTTTAATTTGTATTACAATTTAGCTAATTAAAGAGAACGTGTTTTAAATACCTGACTGAGACAATATGATTTGCTTTCTTCCTTTCTTTACTCTTGGCCTTACATTTTTTTTTGTTCCCACAGTTTTTCTGAGTATCTGCAACTTCATATCTTCTTCTCTCCCATTATGCTTGTGACACTAGAAAACATGCAGTCGTTTAATATTTAATTATGAGGGAGGCTCAGTCTCTTTTTTCCTTCTCCAGTAGGGTAGAGCTTTCTGCTGTACAACAATATTTGGAAATAAAACTTTTTACAATTTACAAATCCCGGGGGGTTTTACTGATGTAGAAATACACGGTAGGAATTTCTTCTGTGCTCAACTGGATGGTTCAACTCTATTTCTTGAGGGAGTGAATTTCACTGTTGACCTAATTCTTCTCCCATCAGAATTGGCACTGAGTGGTTTTAGATTGTCAGCATTAGAGCTTTGCTATTCTTTGTAGAATCCAGAGTTTTGGAAGAAAAGCTGAAGTGCAGCTCTTTCACATGGAATAAGGAAGGCTTAGGCTTGATATTTAGAATGCTTTTATTAACCAGTTCTATCCAAGGAGTGGCCTAGGAAGTGGCTCCCAGATAGAGGAGCTTTCCTCACTCTGTTAGAATTTTGTCACAGCTTCTAAAATCCCTTTGACAGCATGTGCAGTCTGTTATCTAGATTGAGTTCAGAAATGGGGGAGTGATAAAGCAGAGAAAAAGTGAAATACAAAACTATGAACTTGTACAGCTTTCCTTGAGAAAAACTGCCATTAAAAAGGAGATTTTAAGAAAGACAACTGTCAGGGTACTTGTTGGAAAAAGAACAGAAGAAATGTGTGACGTTAGTTTGTAGCTACAGAGCCTGTGCTCTTAGATTGGCACAGCAATAAATTTCTGGTTCTGTACTGAAAGGTCTGCATCTTGATTCTGAGTTGTGGGGACTGTGCTGTAGGGATTTGTAGCTGAAACTGTCCTTCCATGCCATTAAGATTACAAGTGGGGCATGTTGTGTTGTTAACTATTAATATAAACTGTTAATGTCTGGTTCTGCAGAGATGTTTAGTTCTTCCACATACTGTCTTTATGACAGAGTCCTGTTTTGTGCAAGGATTTTCTCTCAGCCACTTGAAAATACTGTCACCTGTGAGCTCTTCTATCCTAAACTTCTGTTAGTAAACCTCAGGATGGGTTTTACTTGGTCTGTCTGTCTGCAGTATCTCAGAATAAAGGCGATTGCCTCACAAGGTCACTGCTGTCCTGGAGTAGTGGAAGGCCTTTCAATTTATGCTTGGTCACGCCCTTTTAACTTAATGTTCTCCTTCACACAAGCTGGTAGTGATGGATGTCCATTCAGATAACCTAATGGCCTACAGTAACTATAGGAGAGCCTTTATATCAATATTCCGCAGCTGAGGCCCATCAGAACAGACTGTCATACTGCTCCACACTACATCTAGGACCATTTTATGCAAATAGTAACCGTCATACCATTGCCATACTTCACAGTTTCAAGCAGGACTATAAAAGATCATTTCTATGGGACAAGAGGAAGCTGATCTTTGTGGCTTGATATATCAGAGGTCGTTTGCTGCTGTCTACCTGTAACTACTAAGCCCACAGCAGAATGACCGGTCTCAGCTCTTAAGGAATCTCAGCCATAGAAAGTAAGTCTTTTGGGACTACCTGCGTGGCATTTTGAGTGTGTTGAAACTATTCTGAAGCCAGCATCATCATGGTGGGCTTCAAAAAGAAACAGCTGGTTTACCCCCAGGGAATGAGAGACTCGTATTTGCTCTATGCCTCCTCCTTTTGATTTAGCTTCTCCTGCATGCTTTCATTAATTATTTTATGTATCTGTTTGAGGTATTGCAAGTCTGCCAAATAGAAAACATTTCATTTCTCACTAAAATCATGGCCTGTATGCCAAGAGGACCTTAAACTTTTGTGTTTACATCCTTCCATACTCAAGTGATATAGTTAGCTTCTGTTCCTTAAAGGACTCAGGACATACAGTCCCATGCACAGGTCATCAAAGTAGGTAACAGGTTGAGATACTGCACTGTGCATCGTTTAGGGGGATCTTCTCCAGGGGTGATTGTATTCTGCACGAAACTTCTAGATATACGTGCTCCTAGTAAAAAAAAATCCATGTCGTTTCCAAGTGTCCTTTTCACTTCTATGGATTTCCTATCTAACTGTGTAAGAGAATGTAACTGTTTATTTCTCTATAACAGCAGACTAAGGGGTTGACTTCCAATAGGAATGGAGTACTTGTTAATGGAAGGGAATCTGACAGCTATCTTGTTAAAACAGTGTATGAGCTATGGAAAAACTGAAGCAGGAACAGGAAGCATAATGTATATGTTGTATCTGCCAATGATAGAGCTCTGCCATCATCCAGAGAAGACAGCATTTTAAAGCCAGACTCCTTGGCAGCAACTCTGCAGCTACCTGTCTACAGTTCATCCATTCATATGTTGCACTATACATGTCAGTGGGCTGAGAATATAAATATTTTCTCAATATTAGTGTAAAGTAGAAATAGTATATGCTTTTATTTCTTTGTACTCTAGCAAGTTGATTTGTAGTTTTCCCACTCCCTTGTTTAAAGAAGTTGTTCCTGGTAGTTTAGTCAAGTTTCTGCCTGTCAGCTGCTCTGGACTGGCCATTTTATTTCATAGCTTCACTTCTAGTGACAGAGACATAAGCTATGTGATAAATGCCATCTTGTGTTTACTGGGGGATAGTGTGGGGTGAAAGTGTGCAAGCTGTTGTCTGAAAGCTGATGAAACAGTGAGCAGTCAGTGCCTAAGCCTTTAGAGAAAGGTTTTCTAATATATGATATATGTACTTTTGAATGTGGAGAGGTGAAGTGCCATGGTTCTCACTTGATTCTTCTCAAGGACTTTATTAATTTTCTCCTCTTAAGATTATTTAACACAAAATCATTGGGCTGCCTGTTGTTCTATCTTGCACTAGATTTTGTCTAGTTAATACGGAGCTATGCACTAGCTAGATTTTGATGTGGGTCTTTTTCCAGCCTTTGTTCTGAAGAAGTACGGTGTCATTACAGAATGAGAAAGTCCTTCTAAAAAGCTTTTATTTTTTCTGTGTGCAACTGCTGCTTTGACAAGATGAAGTGAGTCAGCCAGTCTTAATGGTGTTGCATTGAAATGGCTTCTTCCATGCAACTCTTGTTGTCATTCCTTGGCATGATCATTACTTTCAGGGCAGCTTAGAGGTCAATCAGGCAGAGCCACGGGGGCACCCACAGCTAGCCTCAGGATACTCCCTACAAATGTAAGATCAAAAGGGCAGGCACATGAAAATTACTGTTTACTTTTTATGAATTATTTCCCAGAGATAGGATCATTAGCAGAATCTAAATGCTGGCTGGCTCGTATTACAAGGGCACTCCTGACAGTATGTGCTCACTTGGGCACACCTTTCCATTCTTTTGAAGTCAGAAGACTCTCTGTTTTTGTTCTTTGTGGGATTTCTATATTATATAAATAACTTTCTAGTTGTATGCTTTTCCCCAAAACACTGTCTCTACCTTTGCACATGCTTTTAATTCTTAAATGTCTTCCATTTCTTTCCTTTGTTCATGCAGCAAATTTCAAAGCCTACATCCATACCCTGGGGAATCTGCAGGAGACACTTAGCTTCTGAAGGAAGTAAAACTTTCTGGTAATCTTTCTGAGTGAACACTGACTGGTACTTAAAATTCATCACTGGCCAATGGGTACCACGGTTATCCCTACTGTAAATACAGGGGAAAGGTGATATTGGCTGTCATGGTGAGGTACATGTTGGCAAATGCTGATTCAGTGTCTGCTCCTGTGGTAATCTTCTCACATCAAACTCTACACATTCTTATCCACATAAGTATCTGGCTTCTGTTTGATCACAGTAATCAGGGCTATTTAGAGGGGTCACGGTATGTTTGCCCTTTTGTCTTCTGTCTGCAGCTATGAAAGCATGACTTTAGAGCAAATGTTGATTGAATTCTAAAGAGACTGGCAGTGGCTAGGAACATGTGTAGCTGCTGATATGCTAAACTTCTGATTCCAAGTAAAAAACTGTTTGCTTTTTAAAATAACTTTGAAAAACTTACCTTGAAAGACCAAATGGTGGACATTACTCATTAATGAAAACTGATATGAACTTCCCGCTTATTATCCAACACATTAGTTCCCTTAATACGAAATAATCAAATGCTGCCCATTGTAGGAATGAAACTAAGTCTGGCTACTAACCAAAATTAAATCCCTTATAGCTATTTTTGTATGTTCTTAAAATGTGTGCTATGAGATTAAGCAGTTGTCTTTTTTCCCTTCTACTGTTTTTTTTTTTTTTTTTAATTTTAAAAGAATACACCCATATACATAAATAAAATTTATAATTAAATATATCTCTATATAATTAAAAAATATATAGTATACTCTCTTACAGCCCATTCACATGCTACACTTAGGGAGCAGATGTCCAATGGCAGCTCTTTTCTAAACCCTTACTCCTATAGCCTGGCTAGATAATTTGCATAGGTGTGTTTTTACTTATTTGGCACGATGTTTTCTCAACATCACTGTTTTTTTGTTTTTTTTTTTTTGGCATTCATCTTGACAGCATCGGTTAGAGAACATCTTGCTAGTGTTTAAAAGGATAAATTAAACATTTTGTGTTCCACCTTTTCCTCTTGCATTTGTACAGGAAGTTTACGAACCCTTGAACAATTAGAGTGCAAAGGAAACTTATGTGTGGCTGAATGAGGTCATTGGGTTCCCCAATATATAGGTCTATGAGTGGCCATCTGCAGGAGTGGGTCTGGGGCTTAAGCAGCAATGTTCATAAAGCTGAGCACAGATGCTAGAAAAATAGAGCAGTTGGCACTGGGCACAATTTAGGCTTGTATTGAGCTGCAGGCAATCCCAGAAGTTTTCAGCCGTATATCTTGGACATCTAAGGTTGGATCTGCAGGTAGATAGGGGTGTCTGAATGCTTCCCTTCTGTCTTGAAGTCATGCTTACACGTTCATGAGACCTCCGGAGGCAACCGCTTTGGAGCCAGGATCTGGCATTCTTGCTGTGCATTTCTTGCATACCTTACAGCAAGGCAGAATCAGTTATGTAATTGTGCTGTTCCTCATAGAGATCTTTGTTGTTGATGTCCTTTTTGTCTTTTCTTTGTCATCTTGAAAAATAATGGTTTTAAGATGTCTTCTGTTGCACTTAATGCTTTGGAGGCTACCTCCTCTTTTTTTTGTAATGTGCCACACAGGTCCTTACACCTGTCTTCTGAGCTTGTACACTTGGAAGATGATACCCAAGTTCAGGTTGGCTTCTAGGAGAAGTTTCCTCCATGCTGCTAGGGTGGGAGAATGATGGAGATGCTTTTTACACCCAGTTGCTAAGAGAGTGCAAGGTATACCTGTCAACTGACACTGTTAAATTAAGATTTCCATTTCCCTGTGTATAGCCATACCTTTACAGACAGATGTAGATTTGTTGGAAGAAGGGCTATTTTTGGCTATACTGTAGGAAACCCTGAAGGTAATGAGTTGTGTATAGTAAATCTTGCTTATCCAATAATTTCCGCTACATTTCAAATTAAGGTCCTAAATTAGGGTTAGTGTCAGACTTGCTCTTCTGCTATGTCCTAATTCTGTTTTAAAAGCACATAGCTAAGGACTTTAATATGTTTTAGATTCAGTGCTTGTAAGTTATACTGAAATCCCTAAGGGAGCCAAAATAACTTATTAAAACCTTGCAAATGTTTTTGACTGCTGCATTCTATTATTTTCTATTCCAGCGGTAGCATACAGCCTCTGCTGATGGGCGGAGGAACGCAAACCTCCAGGGCCCATTAGACTTAACTTGTTTACTGCATTGATATCTATATGTTAAATGACAAGAGAGTTCAGGTTATTGAATAATTTAAAATTCAGCTCTAATTGGTGTCATATGACCTGGAAAAGGCCATGGATGACGCCAGGAGCATGCTGTGAAATTCTTATAAATAATTCATAAATTAGATCATTCATTTGCCTGGATGTCTTGTTAAATGCAGAAGTTTGTAAGTAATAACTGATGATATAACACCTGTAAGTATTTAGTTCATATGCTGGAAGGTAATCTACCTTGATGATCTTCTAGCAAAACCTGCCAGAGTATGAGAGTTAATTGCACTAGGGAGAATGCACTACATTTATTTGGGATGGGGCTTTGGCAAAGCTTACTGTGCAGATGTTGCATTACGCATTCTCTATCAGCTAGACAACTATTCTGTGTATGCCCATGTTAAAAATGCAGCTCATCACTCTTCTGCCCTTATTTCACATGAACTCCAAATGCACTGGGAAATGGTAGTGACCTGCTCTGCTCACAAATAGTATAGTTTTTGAAATATTTATCTAGGTCTTGAACTACTGATTCTTCAGTAAAATAAAGGGCAGAAGTAAAAAATTGAAGTCAGAAGATTGTGATTTTTCGTTTTTATAATGTTGGCAGCACATTGAATGTTAATAGTTGGACCTGGTGCTGTCAAGATTAGTATAGTGGCATTTTTCTATGGTGCAAACAGGTCTGGTGTAGTTTTGTTTCTGAAGGCAAACATGTTTGCTTTATTTGTAGTGGTCAGATATTGCACTGCCGTGTGTAGCTACTGTTTGGGCTTAATGGGCATTCTGCTCACAGTGACTTCCAGGACTAAATGCATAGATGCTGCACTTCAGTTTTCTTGGAGCACTGTATTATTAATGACTGCCTTATCAGCCAGCATAAAACCAGTTTGCCGATCTGAAATGGAAGCATTTGTTAGAGATTATCCACAGTATTTGTGTAGCTGGAGAGAAGGGTGGCATGTTTATGAATGCAAAATATACACTTAAAGCTGAGTGCCAGCAAATGCTCACTTGCCACTTTGAATGCAGGTTTTTTGTGCACCTGGCATCCCGGCTCAAACCCTAATAACAAAAGGGAGAAAAAAAATTAAAGGCAGTGAAAACAGAGGAGGTGTTCCTCTGCTGTCAGCTAGCAGCAATGGATTCATTTTTTTTGTGATGTGATCCTATTTTTATTTTTGTTTTGCTACACCTGTTCAGTATATTGAATTCAGTGGATTTTTACGGAAAGAATGCAGGTTTGTGGCTGTCATTCACATATTGTTTCTCTGACTTGAGACCACTTGTTTTATTCAGTGGAATGTGGCAATCATAGCTGTACATAATTACTGCAGAAAATGGTGCTTCATTTCTTTATTTCTTGAAAAACAATCAGCTTACCTTGTGAATTACCTATGACATCTATCTCAGGTACTAACAGAAGCAGTTGCTGTACTATTACCTGGGCACCCTGTAAATGACTGGTGCCAGGTTACTTATGTTAGAGATTTTAATAAGGATTTTATGATTTAAAGAAAAGAAACTGATAGACTTCAACAGGTCCTGGTAATTTACTTCTAATTCTTTACCGTTTTACATCTTTCTTGATAAATTCTTATGGATTCTTGGAAAGAATAGCTCCTTAATCACTAGTAATGCATTTCAAATAGTCTTATCATTGGAAATAGTTGTTCTTATAATGGCTTTTCTGTTGCCCAGATAACACACCCAAGCTTATTTATAATGCATTCTCCTTATTCCAGTGACAAGAGCAAGTGCTTACACTGCTGATAGATCTGCAAACCCCAAACCAAGCTTTATTCAGATGATATCTCTACATCAGCAGTGTGTAGTGCTGACTGAGTTCCAGGTTTAGGATGCGTACCTTAATGAGTGTATCAGCTAGGTCACTAATGCATACCCATGACACTCTTTAAGGTGTCTCTGTATATGGTAGTCTCTCATTTGCCTATTTAGAAACTCTTCATCTTGGAGCACCTTTAAAACCCTGTATTTTTTTCAGGTTGCTGCTTCTGATTGTGCTTGGCTCCCTCTGGGCTCCCAGCTCTGTTCTGCACAGTGAAGTAGTTCTGAACTTGCATGTCCCCTACCTAAAGAAACTCCAAGGCTGAAAATCCACTTTAGAGAAATGTTTTCTGTTAACCTTAATGGCTTTGTATTTTTCCCAATTTGTGGATGGACTGTAGCTTTTGTCCAGTGAGTGCAAGACTTCCCAAGTTAATGATTTGCACAAACATGTTTTGTACATGCATATCTGCCTGTGAAATCTGTCAGGATGTTGCTTGTGTAGAGATCATAAGATCTGATCTGCTGGTAGCCTAGCCTTGGCCGTACAGAACCCTGTGCACTGGAATCAGTTTTTAAAGTTCTCTACCAGTGCTATGCGCTAACACTGCAGAGCACACAGTCTGCACTGAAGAATTTGCAGAGATGCTAATGCTGCATGCATAAAGCTGGTGTGCTCTTTGTTTGTAGGAAGTTTTAAGGACTGGATGTTTGTTTAAGCTTTTCTCTGAATCCCTGAGCAAAAATTACTGGGATTGCAGTGAAGATTTCTTAGAGCTCCCCACCTGTCTTCCCTTTTCAGCCCTTCTAAAGATTATTTGAACTATTTTTTAATATCTCCTTGTTTCCATGCAAGAGTTTCACACCTGTCTTATAAAATCTTATTAACTCTGTTATGCTGCAAGGAGCAGTCTGAATTTTTGTTTGTTTGCTTAAGCCTCAGTTAAAGAAAGTTGTATCTTTAAATACTATACAGCAAGTATAGGAGAACTCCACAGAGGGGAAAGCACAGCTGTTCCATCATGGTCCGTCATGGTTTCCACACATCCCATAGGTAATATCTTTCTTAAACTCTTCTTGTAAAATCACTTAATTCCGTATGCTTATGAGTCTTTAGACTCAAGGTAGTAGATGAGACTTTACAATTTTTTTTTTCTTTTTCATTTTTCCCTTTCACCTGGCCAGCATCTTACAGATTTGTCCTGGTGTGTTCTGGTTTTATGATTCTTTGTAAGTATAGAATTCAGCCAATTTTCCCTGCAGCCTATATCCAGCTGTAGTTTTCAATTAAAGCATTAGCAGAAAACACATATTACTTACAAAGTTGCTGGCTCCCAGTAGTTCATTTTTCTTTAGTATTAGAATTTGCAAAGTACTGAGTAGCCTTCAAAGGCATGTGAAATTGGAATTCAGTCTTCTACCTAATATGACCTCCTTCTTCTAAAGGAATGAAAAAAAAAAAGAAAACCACTTGCATTCGATGACATTAATGAGAATTTCCCCCCCTGCAAACATATTGTAACTGTGAAATAACATTAAAGTTTCTCTGCCTTGTTATGAAGTCTTTAAATGTCAATGCCATTACTGAGACCATCAGGGCAGATTTAATGGTGGCCAAGGTCAACAAATGCTAACTGGTACCTCTCTTTTAGGGCCTTCGGGGACTCCTAATGGAGTCTCAGCCATGAAGTTAATTTGCGATGTGGGCCTTTATTCTTAAATCTGCTCCAATGATTATTTTGTACCATCTCCATGTGCTCAGATTTCTTAACATTCTCTTGTGTCTTCAGTCAATAAAACAAATGGCTAGAATAAGGAAATTCTGTCATTCCATGTTTTACATCTTTTTATATTGTTTGCTCCTTTTTACCTTACGGGCTGATGAAGGTCAGGTGTATTCTTTCTGTAGATTACCCTACTCTGTCATCTCCGATAGGATCTTCCAAAAAATCTTTTGGATCTGCTACCACCTGCTGTCCTAGAGGTCTGGGCCACTAGGCACATCCCTCTTTTTCTATAGTTGCCCTAAGTGCTGGGCAAGCAAAAAGTGGGAAATGAGAGACAGAATGTAACTGCAAGGTTCTCTCCCTTTCCCTTTTCTGCAGTATTTCTTCCTGTTGCTGGTCATCCCTTTATGTATTGCCTAATGTAGATTTTAAAAGTTTTGTAACCTTTATTTGCCTAGAAATACTGCAGACAAAGATGGCAAGATGCAAATAATAAATAACCAAACTCCATCTTTTTGGCAGCGTGTTGCATTTCTGCTCACTTGCCCTGCCAGCCCCTCTGACTTTAAAATATTTTAATGTCCTGCACTTTTCACCCAGTCCAAGCACCAGACTTTCCTCAGATATTTAGCACTGACATTAATGCAAATGCCTCCAACTTACTGGGCCCTTTGGGGCAAAACATGACATCCTTGGCTTTCAATCAGTTGGCGGAGAGGATATTTTTATATCCACAAAACTAGAAATAATAAAATATCAGTATTCAGGTGCTAATCCACGTTAATTTACATTCTGTGAAGTATACCAGAAATTTGTAATCGGTTGCCTTCAAGAACAGCAGAGTACATTTGGTATTTTGTTTATTTATAAAAAGGGATTTAAATTATAGATATAAACACTGCATAGATTTGGATTGTATCTCTCTTCTAATCATCACTGGACACTTACTTGCATCCCTAAGTTCTGCTGTCATGGAGCTTGCTGACTGACTTTGACTGTATGTCGACCATACCTATCTGTTATAAGAACTGCTGGAATGCAAATAACACTTTACTCACTATCTGTGGATTATGAATTTCACTGCTGAAGCACTTTCACTGAAGTGGTTTCATTATCTTTAACAAACCTGGTGTCTGTTAAAAAAAAGAAAAAAAGAAACAACTTTGTGAAAAATCCCAAAGGCTGGAAGATTTTGAATTCAGTATACTATTGAAATTAATGCAAAAGCAATCATGGAATCACAGAATGGTTGTGAGTGCCTGGTTCACTATCACTCTGATGTGCATAACAGCTCAAATGTTTAACTGCCTAGATGAACCATAGTGTAAAGATACTCTGAGATATGAGTGGGATTTTGCTGTGTGTTGCATAATATCCATGAGTATAACAAAACCACCAGAACTTGCTTGCACTGAGTTGACAAATGTGAATTACAGTTGCTTTCTTTCTTTGGAGTTTTATCAGAATATAATCACTTGCCCAGCTTAATTGAAAAATCACTTACGTTTATAGCTGAATTTAAACATGTTTTGTATTTAAATGACAGCTTTTGATGTACAGACATTTTTTACAGAAAGTAGTTAGTTTTTATCTGTGTTTCTGTAAAGATATTTCAAAAACTCTCATCAAATTTCCAGCGATAAGTAATATCCCATTCAGTGCAAGGTGAAATGTTTTACATCAAATCTCCTGCTGTGTAATGGCCAATCAAAGAGTATTTATAGTGGCTGAATGGATTTTTTGGCTCGGTATTCAAAATTAAACATTTTCAAACATTAACATTTAATGTTTTTTGCCACTCTTCAAGTTGATTTTATGTAACCCTAGGTGCTCACAACTACTTGATACTCTAAAGCGACTCATTTTATGCTGAGCATCCTGCAGGCAGTAGTTTTACATTTATTACACTTGTGTAGATTGAATGAAATGTATATTTGATAGCAGAACCATGTCTTTCTTTTGATAAACATTTTGTCAAGGTGGGTTGTACGTCCATCAGAAGGATGCAGTGAGTCTGTTTCTGAGTGAGCATGTTTAAATCGTGACATTAATTAGTAAAGATACATTTTACTAATTCAGAGGAAATTGTTTCTCTTATTTCAGATGTCTGCTAAGAAGTCCTCCTGTCAACAACCACCCTCTGAACTAGATGGTTCATACTTAGCTGTTGCAGGACCTCAGATTTTGTATAAGAACAGTAGAGCATCAAAGGCTGGAAGCCCAAGCTGTGTAGCATTGTCTCAGCCTTGCAGGAATAATCATAATTACGGAACTGAAATCATTTACAACCATCAGGATTGTCCGAAAGAAAATCCCTTGGAAAATGGCTTGCACAGAAAGTGCAACAATATGATTTCCTCAGTCAAGCAGAGAAGCCCTCACCATGTAAGACCAGCTCAGGAGATGGGCCAAAAAGCAAATGAATTTTCAAGCACTTGCCCTCCACAAATGACTCGTGGCTGTGCCTGCAAGCATGTAGGGAGCTCAGGTGGCGTTCAGAAGAGGCACCATGTCAGCCAGGTACCCAGAAGACTCTCTGGGCCTGCTCACAAAACCTGTGATTATTCCAGGCTCTCTCGAGTTTCTGGGCTGAATGACAGCGGGGGTTCAGGGTCTAAAGAAACAGAGCAAGCTAAAAGGTTGTCTGAAGAAAGAAGGCAGCAGCTGCTTCTGCAGAAGATGGAGCTGGAAATTGAAAAGGAACGTCTCCAAAATCTGTTGGCTAAACAAGAAGCAAAACTGCTCCTAAAACAGCAGCAACTACACCAGTCCCGAATGGATTATAACAGGTGATTTCAAGATTCATATTTAAAAAAATAAATTCTAGAATTTCTAATGAACATGAGAGCAATAGTTATGAAGGAAAAATGGAATTTATAAAATAAGGCAGTACTTGTGGCACAATTTCTCTGTAACGGTGATTTAGAGGAGAGGAGACTTTTGAGTATATTAGCATATACTGTTGGGAAACAGCATGACAGCTGTGGAAAGCAGCAGAGGAAAACAGTATGTGGTAGAAAGAAAGGCATAAGAAAAGCAGTTCTAAGAGACTGGGTAGGAAAAGAAGAGTAGTAGAAGAAATTGCGAGCTTGATCTTAGTGCAGGCACTTGAAGGAACGTAGACATTTGGCAGGGGAGCAGTGTGTGTAGATGACATAGACGTGGCATTCCTCTCCTTTACTTGGAGAGGTCGGTTTTGAAATACTGCACCTTCCTAGGTGGTGACTGGAAGAAATATCTTTTACAGAAAAGATGATGAGCATTTTATTCATTTAATATATACATGTGGCAAAGGAAGAGAGTCCTGTGATACAGGGACGTTTTCCTTGCAGTGATATTTCTGCAGGTGAGGATGCCAAGACAGAGGCACAAGACCTGCCTAAAATCTAGAAGGAAGGGGCAAAAACCTCAGAAATATGGAATGTGGCTTCGAAAGCCCTTGCGATTGTTAGAGAAGGTGAGAGAACATCTTCCTGACAATTTAAATGGGGACTCTGGCAATGTGGATAAACTGATTTATTGGTATCATTAAACCAAGAAGGGGGTTGGGTTAAAGCCACAGACCAAAAAGTTAGACTAGCTGGCGTAACTCAACTGTGAACTAGCATTTCAGCAGTAGGAGGCTAAAGCAATGGGAGAAATCTGCCAGTCTTTAAGAAAAAAACAATAGGAAGGTTTCACAAGAAGGCTTATTTCAATGTTACTTTAATGTGGTAAATGCTGACAGCATCCCACAAGTGTCTGTAATACTTGACCCACTTCCTGCTTGCATGCGTTATATCCACCACAGAGGAACATATCACTTTCTTTTCTTAATAACAGCCCTCTGGTTACTTTTCAAACTCTAAAAGAGAATACTGTAACTCAGATGATCTTTTGTTTGACTTCTTGGGCCCCATCTGACACTGAAAAGAGTACGTTTATTTAGGCCTTAAAATGTCTGTTTTATCAAAGCCAATCATAGTTGTGTGATTTGAAAATGGCTGAGGCTACAAACAAAGAATTATAACTTAAGGCAAAAAAGAAGCAGGAACAGATGGATTCTTAATCATCAAATACCTTAATTCTATGCATGCAGACCTCTAAAGAAAAACAAGTCAAATATGAAGGATGTACAGACTAAGCTGTTCAGAGTTTTGTTTTTAATAGATAATTTTCAGATTTATGTGAGGCATCATCTGCCCAGAAAAATAACTAGACCTTAAATATCTCTATAATGTTGTGCGTGCTAATACCATTGTGCCTATTTTAGCCTCTTTTTTTTTTTTTTTGGCTGAAAAAAAAAAGGTGGTTTACAGAGTTCTAGTTACTTAAGGAAAATATAGAAGGAAAAAATGCTGTGAAAAAAGTCATATGATCAGTCTGAGCACTAAATCTGTTTTTGTGATCTCTTCAGAGGTGAAGGTGAATGCACAATTGCCATTTTGACCATACGAAGTGCAACTAGACTTCAGCGTGCTTGCTTTTAAAATATACTCAGTCTCTTTAGAATGAAATGTTTGATATTTACAGACAAATCTCATAAGCATTACAGTTCTATTTCAGTTCTGGCTGTATAATTCTTTTGCACTTTATAACAGGGTAATTTTATGTACTACACAAACAGTAGAAATTTGTTTAGCTAAGCTCGAATACCCTTGCTTCTTTGGCAGGAGACTCTAACCTAGTGCATTTCCTTACATCATGGCACTTTAAAAAAAATACAATGAAAATCCATTTCCAAGTTGTATTTATTTTTGTCTGTCCTTCTGCATGGATGGAATGCTGGTTAAGGTCCATTTTAAGCTGCTGAAAGTATTGTCATTCATTGACAGATGAAAGGTCTCCATTTGTAATAATTGGCTATTAACTCTTCTTCACTTATGAAAAGTATGAATCGATCCTTTTTTTGACAACAGTGCATCATAGCTGCATCTTAATTTCCCACATTTTCTCTGGATGTGAAGCCGTTGCTCAGCTATCAAAAATGGTGGGTTGACAGCAAAAGTGGCAGATTAGTAACTTCTACTTTAATGGCCTCAAGTTGTACCTGGGGAGATTCAGGTTGGATGCTGGGAAAAATTTCTTCTCTAAAAGAGTGGTCAGGCTCTGGAATGGGCTGCCCAGGGATGTGGTGGAGTCACTGTCCCTGGGGATTGTCCAAGACTGTTTTTATGTTGTGCGAAGGGACATCGTTTAGTGGAGAAATACTGGTTGTAGATGGACTGGATAATCTTGGCAGTCCTTTCCAAACTCGGTGATTCTGTGATTCTACGATTCTACCGAAGTCAACCACCCCAGAAAATATAAAAGTTTCCTAAGTGGCAAAATATTCTTTCTTGCTTATGTGGAGAAGTCTGAGTAAATCCTGGAAACAACAATTTTATTTAAGAGGAAAAAATGCCTCTATTACTGACTTCTTTCAATCTTCACTGGAAAGAAGGAGAAAGGTGGGCTAATGTGTTAAAAATCGAGGATTATCTCTGTACACATAGTTTCAGAAGACACAACCACCTCAAATATTCTACATTTTGAGCAACTTGTGTGCCTTTGAGCTTGAATGTTGATGAAGCTGTATTCTTAGCCAACAAGGAATGTTTGTTATGGGACACTGTGACCATTTTCTCAAGGAGACAGATAGTTTGAAAGCAGTAAATGAAATTTTTCTAACCTTTTTCCCAGTGGAAATCTATGGAAGGAGAGGTACCATACATCAGTCAGCCTTACAAAACAAGAAGTACATTTGAAAGCATGAAAATGGTTTTGAAAGCTTCTTCATTAAACATGATTAAGTGCTTTGCTTGTAGACACAAAACTGACCCTATTTGTGGCAAATTTCTGTTCTGGTGATAGGACGAGCTGCATAAACAGCTGCCTCTGCTTTTTCAGGTTTAGAGGCCGTGTGTCAGGTTCAGGAGACGTGCTCATTGATGAAACACCTGGAGAACTTGCTCTGATGATGAACGGCAACAGCATGGAGCTACGGTAATTTTTTTTTTTAACTTCTAAGTACTTCACAGTGTCAGTGCATCTTCTTGACATTGTGATATTGGCTGCCAAGTGTATCTGTTCATGTGTTTGTTTCAGATTAAGAACTTTTTTTCCTCAGGAAAAAATAAAAATTCCTTGGCTGTTGAATTTTATGGGGTAAATGTTGAATAATTATTACCCAGAGTTTTGGGGTTGATCTCTCTAGCAGTCTCAGATAGTGTGCATCCCACCTTAAGGACGATAACATAGCCCACAACAAATTGAAGTTTTCACAAGATCTTAGATTTCTTTCTCTGCTCTAGGTTTTACTTCTTATTTTTCAATTCAGATTAGAACATCTGTTTGGTTTTGATTTGGACCTGATGTAAAAAGTATATCAGCCTTTACCTCTGAGATAGAAATGATATGTTACCATTGGTGATAGTTGCTTGTTTTTAAAACAACACTCTGTTGCACCTCTGCATAATCAGTGCTAACTACAGCTAAAATAACTTGGAGTAAAGCTAATATTTAGCCCTTTATCTCCATTCTGCAGGCTATTTAAAACTTTAATGAACATATGATTGTGTTTTTTTCGTTTTCCATCCAGCTGTATTTCCTGCTTGTGTTGGGAAAAGGGTCAGGCCTATTAGAAAAACAACAAATTAGAACTGTGAACTTGACAAGTTTTTTCTCCCACTCTCAAAAATAAATGGCATTGTGTTCTATGTTTGAACTGTATCTGTTCTTTTGACCCAAGCTTCCTTTTCAGTGCACAAGAGGAGCAACTGGCCTTTGAGAGGCCCTCTCTTTAATGACAAGAGAAATCTCTTCTCTCCACTTCTGGTATGATTGTAAGAGAAGAAATGTTAATTTATTTACAATCTAAGGATTCAGTACTTCATTTTTGTATTTTTTAACCTTAATTGATAATGTTTTTTTTATTGAGAACCCTCTTCACTGAAAAGGGAAGTCAGACAATAGGTAACGCTTCTTTCCCTAGAAGAACAGAAGTTGCTAATTTCTTTGGAATGCTTCATTGCTAAGCAGATGTTTTGTTGATATGAGTTACTGACATATCCCTCATTGTATTTTGATGCTTTTTGTTTTGTTTTCATACAGACTGAAGTGATCAAAGTGTGATCACTCTAAAGAAAAGAGATATAGTCATGATATTAATATGCGGTAGCATTAAACCACTGAAGGAAAGATGTAACCTAAAACATCTGCAAGGCTTCTTGGCAACAGATTACCAACAAATGCAAAAATCTACATGGCCTAGCACATAAAATGAGAAAAACCTGTAATGTTTACAGAATGAGAGTTCCAGATTTCAGAAAGCTCCCTCTCTTCAGTCCCCTGGTTTAATTTACTGTAATTTTTCAAGGTTAATGTGTTCGCGCAGTCTTCGGTTGGCATGCCAGCTGGTTCCAAAGTTTGGCAGCATAACACTTGGAAGTTTTTCTTCCTATATGCCATCTTTGGTTTTGCAAAGGTTACCAGATGAATGCTCTCTAAATAATTTAATCTAATGTTAGGCTGAAAGAGGCTGACAAAGACAAGTTCATTCGTCTTTTTTATGCATTTGAATATGTAAGTGATGTTTTCTTCAGTATAGAGAGCGTGCAAGTGTGTAACTAGGGCTAAGAGAAGAGGCAGAGATGGTAGGAATGTACTCTTTGTTTTTCAACAGTCTCTTCTTAGTTTTCGTTTTTTTAATTGATATGCCAAATGGTTCATTTTTGTAGCAAATACTATCAGAACTATAATGGAATACAAACCCTCTCTGACTTCCAGCTCATACACAAAGCTCCTCTAGCAAACCTCACAGCATAAAACTTGATTTCAGTCTTAAAATAAGCAAAACTTAGTTTAAAAATCTCGTGATACTTGAAAGGAAGCAGAGAAAGTCCCTTAAAATATTGAAGTTGCTGAAGTGAGATATTGGAGTTTAGATGTAAAAGAAATAATATAATCAAGAACTGAAAAACATAGTTTTTTTTTATAATTAACGGCTCATTTTGAGGTAATTATCTACAATTACGAAAATTTAATTGCAATTTATTCTCTGCTATCTGTGGGAAGGGTTGTAAGCAAGGGAATGTGCATCACTGCCAGGCATAAATGCTATAGGATGGGTACAAATACTAGAGGAGCCCTTAATGAAAAACAAAAAGCAAATAGGAGCATGCAGCTGTGCCAGGCTATTGAAAGGTAATTGTAGTCAGAAATGAGATATGTACTTTAAAAGGCATCTTGTCATCTCCTGTAGGGATTAATTTTTTCCCTGCTTGAAAAAAGCAAAAAAGATTTCAGGAGCAAGTACAGTGCGGAGTTTGATTTCTGTTGCAGTTTTTGGTTACAGTGCATCTGTGAAAAGGAAAACTTCCACCTCAAGGAGTACTACAAACTATAGCCAAATTCCCATTTTCTCTGCCAGTTGTCCCATTATGTTTTCTTCATTAATCACCAAAGTCAGCAAGTGTTGTCCTTCTCCCTCTTTTTGGACTGTCCCAGTATGAATTTGCAGCGCTGCATTTTTTCTCTGCTGTGATTTCTGAGGAGCTGTTGGGAAGAATTGTGTCTGTCCCTTTGCCTTCTCTACAGCTGGGCCTGTGCCTGGGACCTGAAGAGTCTTCAGATGCAGATAGGCGCAGCAATCAGAGCAGGCTTTATTGAGAATGGTTTTCAGTAGAGTGCTCCTAAGTGAGTCCACAGCTAATTTTCAGCTGTGGAGATAGTAACGCTTACAATTAATGGCAAGTTGTCTGATTCTCTATAATTTCTTTTTGCCCCGGTGTGCAAGATGCTTTAAAAAATTCAAAGTAAAAACATAACCTGATGCATTTGTTTAGCATAAAACAGCCTTTTACAAAGCACTTTCCATCTCCCAGGCGCAGATGCTTGGTACATGCTCAAGTACCCACTCCACACGTATTCAGTATGATCAATACCCCCAGCACCTGCTTTTGTGTGTGCTCCCGATGCCTGCATCTGGGAGAGGAATTTTAAAACAAGCTGCTCTTCTCTCCTTTATTTATTCTCAACTTTGGATCAGAGCACTGTGCAAATAAGACCTATTCAACAGCATAAACTCGAGAAGATACGGTTTGCTGCTTTGCAAGTACCCCTCACCAGGCTTGTGCTGTGTGCCTAAATCTCCATTAACAATGCTTCCTGCTTATCCAATTCTTAGGCTTCCTGTATGGCTCTGCTGGTACAGCTCTGACTGCCTTCTCTCTAACGTGCGTCCGTTCCTCGGATTTCACACAATGCTGCCTCTGCACCTCAACGCTGACCTGTGCAAGGCGTTTTAAATAGGAATCGTTGGATGCAGCAGCTATCGGAGGGGTTTACGGTTATCTGCGGGCACTCTTTCAATGTATACTACCTGGTTAGAGGATTTCTTTCTCCGAGTATTAAAGGTTTGCAGGTGTAATTTGCCACCTTTAATTTCACTGAAGTCTTTTTATGTTTGCGCGCTTCGTTCTTTATCACCCGTGTGGATTTTCTCCAGCTTATATTTTTAGTTAGTTGAAAATATCAAACATGGAATTCAGTAGTGCTTCCCCTCTATTTGAATGCTCATTGCTATGGTGATAGTTCCAGGAAGGAATGGTGTCAAGGGTCTTTTAGAAGATTTTTATGTTTATGGTGCAACTATTTTTATTATCTTGTGAGAGAAGGTGACAATTATCTTTTGCTCCTTGTTTAGTACTTTGTTATGTACTCTTTTTTTTTTTTTTTTTTTTTTTTGTGCAGCTTGTTAAACATACAAGCATCTTTCTGTGGTGGTGTACAAGCATACTTCTGTGTTTTTGTCCAAACAGTCAATGCAATTAAAGATAAATGCAGGGGAATGTAGACTCGCAGCTCCCCCTGCTGTTCCAGGCATATGCTTTTTTTTTTTGCACTACCCTCCCCCAACACGTTTAAAAATAAAATAAAAATTAAACAGAGCCACGGGGCTCTGCCACCTCTGACCTGACTTGTGGTATCCCCACACAATAAGCTCCAGTTGCTGAAGGGAACTGGTGCTTACAGTGGCAAAACGAGTGTTCTTTTTGTTTCATATTTGGAGTTTCTTGCCAGTTCTTCATGACGGTGTGCATCACCTCCTGGGAACTCTGGAGGAGAAACTGTCCTCAATGCCAGAAATGGTTGTTGGCCAAGAGCTTCCTTCAGCTCATTTCTGATCATCTTTGGTCTCTTGGGGTGCAACTAAGTAGTATTCAGCCAACATTTATGAATGTGTTGAACACAATTTGTTGGATTTTTTTTTTTTTTTTTTTTTTAAATCTCTTTACTGCTTCAACAGAATGGTGCATTAAATCGGACTGAAATCAACTGTGCTTGCAAATGGCCAATAAAGTCTCTGTGTCTGGAAACTGCTTCCTCACTTATTAGCACTCTTTTTAATACCTTAGTTACTTTCTTGTTCCAGATTGTTTTATATTGAAGTTTGTATCATTTTTAGGTGGGATATTTGCAGAGCAAACACTTGCTTGGCCAGTAGAGAAGATGCATACCAATCTGCCAGTAGTGCAAATGCTGAATTATTGTGGATATGAATTCCCCCTTCTCTGGTGGAATTGCCTGGTTATATATAGGATGAGCATCTCTCCAACTGATGCCTGCTGGAATCAATTGTGCCATAACAGAAGTATGTATTCAGAACTGGATATACATTTTTGGTTCTTTAGTGCTTTGTATGGGCTCTGAAGATAATAGGTTTTATTGTTCAGGGTGAAGGCTTTTGTTCTGATGCAATGATTAAAAGCTTATTGATAAACGAGGGGAGTTCTTATATATATATCTGTGTGCATGACTACATTTGTGTATACTTCTAAGGCATTTAGTGGTCCTTACTGAACTGGAGAGTGAGGAGCTCATTTCCTCTGACCTGGTTGCTTCACTAATCTAGTGTTCAGCTTTACTCTGAACTGTGACAGTAGGTTGAAGCTGTCTTACATTTACCTGGATGATGCTGATTCTGTTCTCATGATTACATGTACTGCACACATATTATGTCCTTGCCATTACAGTCCACAGTAACCATCAGCACAAGCCTGAGGCATAATATATAAGTGGGAGCTACTATTTTAAGTAGATTGGTCCAAAAGGAATGCCTCCTACTTAGTTCTGTGGAAACAACAACAAAGCGCACAATAACACTATTTGATAGAGAAAATTCTCAGCTACAAAACACTGTTTTTTTCAACACAGTCACCACCATTAGCTCTGCATTTTCACCTGCAGTGAACAGGAGCCTGCATGTTGCAGTCATAACAATCCACCATACCACCATCTGCCTCTGACATCACGGGCAAACATAGTGACATAGGAGGCGTTACTTTTGGGGCAGCCCTTGTAGTTTTCTTAAGCAGGTGGAGCTAACCTGTAGCGGAGGTCTTCAAAAAGCATGGGAACTCTGGTGTTACAAGTACGTCCTAGGATAGGATGGCAGTCAGTGAAAACAAGTTTGCTAAGACTTGACTACATTGATATGCTCACAAATCTTGCATTTTCTGCCAGTCTTTTGGATGGGCATGGTTCTGTAATATCACGTATCAGAACTGAAAATGCTAGGATATTTTTCCTTAGGTTAAAATATTTAAAATTCATGTATCTCCTGAAGGAGTTTGTTCCTTGCCAACACTTGCAGACAGTGAGAGGCATTTTTGCAAGTCATTTGCAGATGCCTCCTTTACAGGAAAATGTACACAGTGTTAGTTTACTGCCTGAATTGAATTTTGAAAATCTGAAACCTATTTTTATAGAGTGGAGTGGATTGCCTTTTCAGACATACCATTTAGTAACTCTTTATTTTTAAGCGTAGTCTTGGATGAAGAGAAAATTATGTTTATTCTATATATTCATATGTTAATCTATATATTCATACGTCCCAGAAATTTGTGAGTTGGAAAAGTTAAGAAAAATCTTGTGAAGCAAAATGTTCTGGAGTGCAGTTTTAAATTAGGAGATTTTAAACCCACCCGAACAACTTTCTCTTCATTTAAAGGCTTATATCAGAACTGATGGGGCAGGACTAAGAACAAAAGCTATTGGTATGACAAAGTTAAGCAAGAAATCCTCTGTACCGTGCTGTTCTGGTCGTGATTGCAGCTGCACTAAGCTAAACCTGTTCCTCCACCCCTCTGGTGACCTTGGCTGTGCTTCAGCACACAGAGAATTGAAGCAAAAGGCAAACTCTAGTAAATATTAGTTTCTGTCACTTGCAGATATACAGACTACATATAAAGATAACGGCATGCGTGCTCGCGCTCCTCTCTAGCTCTTGTCTTCTCTGAAGTGGACTTGGTGTTTTTGCAGCTGAATTACTCTGACATAAAACTTTCTGGACCATGCTGGTGGTTGAGCTGAACTCTGCAGCATTGCGTAGGTGCTGAGGCTTTGCAGAAGTACCCATTATGTTTGTAACAGTGCTAATTTTTGAGAGCCACGCAGAGAAAACTTCAGATTCAGCTCGGCTGATTTGTTCTTCACGCTGCTCCTGCGGTGAAGAGGATTGATTTTTGTGTTTCTTTTGATATTTGGCTTCCTTTCCTCTGGTACTCAATGCTTCAGGCCTTAATCCTTTAACCTTGAATCTGAGCATCAAGGCTTCAGGAGGGATCCGGCCTTTTGATGGAGAGAGAACATCTTTTGTTCTAGCAAATGGTTGGGAGTGGTATAAAGCAAGGCAGATCTCCAGACAGCACATATTCCTCTGTTGTGTTAAAAGACTATAAACAGAGGATGGGTTTAGTGGGGATTATAAATGATCTAGAGGAAGGTGGGGTATTAGGAGCAATGGAAAAGAGTTAATGACTTTTTCTTTAACATTTCACCAACAACCAGTCTATCATGACAGATGTGTACTGGGTTGCCAAATGCTAGAGTCTGATTTGGGTAACGGTTCAAAGCTCAGCGTGTCATGGAAATGGCAATGTGGTCCCTGATGGAGCAGGGGAAAAAAGCTTTTCAACTTCTCAAAGGGCAGTATTTGTGGAAGCAGATGCTTGCTTTGCCCTACCCAGCATAAAGAACAGTTCTATGGGCAGCCGGGAGAGTTCGTACTGCTGGATTTTTATAGGATCATTAATTATATGTTATAAGGCAGCTAAGCATGGCATTCCTAACTCGATGAATTCCATTATGAATGGCCTTTTCATATTCTTCATCTCATTATATTAAATGCATGTGACCTGAAGTTTAGCTAAAGTTATTGTTCGGGTTAACTTTCATTTAGCGGTTGCCCTAATTTTAGAAACAGTATGATCTTTAGATTTTATGGAGAGACAGTTTTTTTAGTGCATGTTTTTGCAGCACCGTTTTAGATAATTTCTTTTGGATCTAGGTATGAACTTCTGTGAGGTGGCAGGGAAGGGATTTAGTCATTCCTTGATTTGCCTGGAGATTTCTGTACCCATATCCCCGGATGACAACATCCAGTTACACGGATTTGGCTATCATCTCTCTGCCAATAACTCTTAAACCCTCTGCTCTGTTCTGTCTAGTCTTGCATATCTGACTGCCTCCCTGACACATAATCCTGGTTGTTTTGCCTTCAGATCATTCCTAATCTGGCCAAAACAGAACTCCTTACTTTTTTCTTCAGAATCTCTCTTCACTTCTGATTTTGATAACAGTGCATCCTCTCTGTCACTCAGACTTGTAACCTCAGGGTCATTCTCCTTCCCATACGCATCGGAGCTGCTGACAACGATTGCAGCTTCTTTCTTCTTTGCAGCAAAAACATACCAGTAGTGTGTCAGCATTTAGAACACCATATAGCCCTTCATCCTGCACCTTGACTACTGTAAAATCTTCTTTGGCTGCTCAGTATTCACATCCTCCCTTCAAAATAAATTATCCAAATCAGCATCTCTGCTGTGTATTCAGATCTTGTCCCTGTCGCTTTTCTGAAACCCTCCCTCAAAGGCCAGTTGTCCACAGTATCAGTCCACAGAGCTCTGCAGAAAGTCACACTGCCACTTCTTTTTTATTTTCTCTCCCATCTCTTCATCTTTACTCTTTCAGTCAAGAGAAACTCAAAATTTTCTTGTGCAGTGCATGAACTTTTGACCATGCAATCCTTCCACATTGCCTAATTTCTTCTGGCTTTTGGACCCATTGAGTTGCATTGTGTGATTCCTGCCTCCATCTGTCTGTTCTGACATCTTGGGACTGGTGCTCTTTAACTTCTTTACCAATGATGTCGATGACAGAATCGAGTGCACCCTCAGCAAGTTTGCTGACAACACCAAGCTGAGTGGTGCAGTTGACACAGTGGAAGGAAGGGATGCCATTCAGAGGGACCTCAACAGGCTTGAAAGGTGGGCCCATGTGAACCTAATGAGGTTCAACACAGCAAAGTACAAGGTGTTGCGCTTGGGCCAGAGGAATCCCAGGCATCCATACAGACTGGAAGGAGCGGTCCTTGAGAGCAGCCCTGTGGAGAAGGACCNNNTGAAAAGTTTAACATGAGCCAGCAGTGTGCTCTTGCAGCTTGAAAAGCAAGTGGTATCCTGGGCTCCATCAGAGGAGGGGTGGCCAGCAGGGACAGAAGGGTGATTGTCCCTCTCTGCTCTGCCCTTGTAAGGCCCCACCTGGAGTACTGTGTCCAGGTCTGGAGCCCCCAGTACCCCAGTAAAGAGAGCTGTTGCAGAGGATCCAGAGGAGAGCCACAGAGATCATCAGGGGGCTGGAGCACCTCCCCTACAAAGACAGGCTGAGGGAGCTGGGCTTGTTCAGCATGGAGAAAGGAAGGCTGTGGGGTGACCTCATTGCAGCCTTTCAGTACCTATACTGAAGCGGAGCGGAGCAGAGTCAACTCTTTGAGATAAATAATAGCAGAACAAGGGGAAATGGTTTTAAGCTCAAGGAGGGAAGACTGAGGTTGGATGTCAGGGGGAAGTTCTTTATAGAGAGAGTGGTGAGGTGGTGGAACAGGCTGCCCAGAGAGGTTGTGGATGCCCCATCCCTGGAGGTGTTCAAGGCCAGATTGGATGGGGCCCAGGGCAGCCTGGTCTAGTATTAACTGCGGAGGTTGGTGTCCCTGTGTGTGGCAGGGGGATTGGAGATTCGTGATCCTTGAGGTCCCTTCCAACCCTGGCCATTCTGTGGTTTTTCCTGTCTTGCAACTTCAAACTCTCTTTTCAGAGTTTACTATGAGTTTCAAACTAAATAATCTCTTTTCACTTATAAGGATGGTCTCTGTCCAGCAAATCCATGTAAAATTTGAGTCATTTCCAAAATATCTCAGCGCTGACCTAGGGAGGGAAGTATTACAATTTAACTGAAGTGATACATTATCACCTTTGAGGGTAGAAAAGTTTATGTATTGCTTCTGGAACATGCAAGTTTGAAACAAAACAATATTCAAGTATCTTTAGTTGTCTGCCAATAATGTCAGGCTTTGTCTCTTTATGTAACTACATGCCCTTCTATTTGATCAATGCCTCGTTAATCCTTTTTTTTCTTTTTAACTTTGTGCTCCTTTAATCTGCATCTATGTCTTGCTTCCTTTCTGAGAAAGTAATGTCTCTGAGAGAAAGGCTAAATTTATACACTGGCTTTAGGTACAGTAGGGCTGAGATGGCCAGGCAACACAAATAGCTGTAAGCCTCTGAAAACACACCTCACAGTGTCGGAGTGATACTGATGGCAGCAACTCTGGACAGACATTTCCAAAGAGATTCTAACAAACTTTTACAGAGGCAGACTTACAAAAGCTAAGTTCAGTTTGTTTCCTTTGATTGGTAAAATATAAGCTAGGTTTTATTTGCCAGTGGAAGCTGTATGATGACAGGAGAAGTTGGTATCTGACCTAACAAAAGTACAGAGCCCACAACGTCTTGCCAATGTCTCTTCCCCTGGACTTTAGACATCAGAGTGTGCATCTTACTGTATGATTTTAAAAGAGCTATTCACCTCTAGGAGAAGCAGTGATTTCTGTCTTGTTTAAATTTAGTTATGTCTGTTTATTTCCTGAATATGCAAACACATAAAAAGTGTTAAATCTGCTCAATAAACACTGTGGTTGAGTCAGTGTTCGGTGGTGCTGTCACATTCACATAAAATCCTTGTGTTAAAAGGAAATTTTCAGTGTGTGTTTCTTTGTTTTTATGGGGCTCAGGTCATGGTTTTTAGAGCTGTATGCCATCAGGTAAGCACCTTGGTCTGTATTGTGCTTGCAATAGGTAGCTGACTTTTCTATCACTATCAAGTGCAATCTGAGAAATAAGTAACTTCTGTGGATTCAAAGCTGTGTAAGTGGCCAGAAGTGATTTTTTTAAATCTTTACCAAGAGCTGCTTGGTCCAATCTACATCTGCTGGATATGGTAACCCACTAGTCTGAGGAAACTCCAAAGTATAATTTCTCAATTTCTCTATTTAGCTTCTCTTTGAGCTATAAGTATTTTTTTTTTTTTTTAAAGCAAATCAATAAACAATCTCAGTGTTTTCATTTTAGTAAGCAATATAATATAGATGAGTACCAGTGTAGTAGTAAATCATTAATATACTACTTAATCATAGAATGACTGTGTCCCACAGATGTGATTTAATCACAAAAAAAAAAGGCCAGTGAAGTGCAAAGATGGATCAGGAGGGGCGTTTCCAACAGAAATGGGATAGCATATGACACCATTTTAAAAGATCCTTATATGAGAACATTTGGGGAGCCATGTTAAAAATTATGGGTGGGACTCATTGGGAGGGCTTTAAGCTAGGTCTTATGGGGAATGGGGGAGATAGTGAGCCTTCCTGTGATAAGGTGCGGGATGGCATAGCTAGATTAGAGGGACTAGGTCCTAGCAGGGGTCTTAAAGGAGCCTTCTGCCTCGAGAGGTGCTGTCAACATTGCAGCATGTACGAAATCCTATGATGATGAGACAGTGGCTACTGGGGCAGTGGCTGCTGGGGCAGTAGAAGTCAGCAGGGAAAATCAAGGGAAATACTTAAAAGGAATTAAGGAATTAACCTTTAAGGAAGTGACAAAACCAGCTGCCCAGATGAAATGCCTCTACACCAATGCATGCAGCTTGAGACACAAACAGGAGGAGCTGAAAGCTACTGCGCTACTAGAAAACCGTGACATAGTTGCTGTCACTGAAACCTGGTGGGGTAATTCTCATGACCAGAATGTGGCTACTGACAGCTACAAGCTGTTCAGAAGGGACAGGCGAGGAATGAGGGGAAGGACTGTTGCTATCTACATCAGGAAAGGAATAAAATATGAAGAACTGTCCCTAAAGAATAGTTAAGAACAAGTCAAAAGCCTGTGGGTGACAGTTTGGGACCGAGGCAGCAAAGGGAGCCTTGTAATCAGTGTCTTCTACAGGCCACTCTCAGGTGGAACCTGTTGATGAGGCCTTCTGCCTCCAGCTACAGCAGGCACTGCAGTTGCAAGCACTCATCCTGCTGGGGGACTTCAGCCACCCAAACCAGAAGAGGACAGAGTCTTTAGCAGGGTCTGTGGTGACAGAACAAGGGGAGATGGCTTCAAGCGTAAAGCAAGTAGATTTAGCTTAGATATAAGGAAAAAGTCTTATATGTTTTGTTGGGAGAGCCAGTGTGAAAGTACAGTTAGGGCTGTGCCTTGTACCCAGGCTGAGCTTGTGCCCCAACACTGAGCCCCTGGTGGCTTTTTGGAGTAAGAACAGCATTAGAGCCTTCAGACAACTGATTTGCTAGTCCCGAGATTTGTAAAACTGCATCAGTAAAAAAATCTATATAATCCTAAATACCAATAGCAATCTGTGCTTAAAGTGCTTGATTTAATCATCATGCAACACAGGTAGAGATGATTAGAATAAGAGGACAGATTTTGTGTGTATGCATAGCTCTTTGTAATGCCTGTACACAAGAGTGCAATCTTAAATATTTGTTGGTCTAATTAGGCACCTCTTCAAAATGTCTTGTCAGTAGAACACTTTGGAAAGCTTCTGAGTGCCTGCTTTCCAGCTCCTAGAGTTTTCTTCCTTTGCTGTATTGTCACTTGTCTTCAGCAAGTGGTCACTCTGTGATGTGATGCATGGGCAGAAAAGGGGCAATTGCTGCTTATTTACTGTAAGGTCCCGTTGTCACCACCTACTAGCTTGTCAGGAACTTATATGAGGGAGATATGTAAAATCAGTGAAGGAAACATAAGGACTCTTGGACTGAGCAGGTGGTTGCTGACATACTCAGTCCGAGTCCCGCAGCAGCCCCGACCAACTGATCTAGCTTAAGTTGTCTCTGTACATTACAGGAGAGTTGGACAAGATGGCCTTTAAGGGTCCCTTCTGATTCAATTCCATGATTGTATGATTCCAGTCTGTTACGCAATGCAGTCCATTGACTGTAAAAACTCTTTTGCGGGTGAGTGAAGTTCAGAAGGGACAATGCAGTGTTCATCTGTGCCTTTGTCACAACCAAACTGCACTCTAATTTTGGGGGTGTTTGTTCAGAAGATGGGTTGCATTTTGCTTTTTGATGGCTACCTTGTGAATGGGTTAGCTCTCAGCCAAATGATAGTGATTCTGGTTAAGGCGTTCTGAAGAGCTTGTGATCCTCCTGCTGAAGGAGAGAGTTGTGCAGTTTGATCTACTGGAGAAGTTTGGACTCAATTCAGAAACTTTATTTGTCCTAAACAGGCTTTTGCATCATTCCTTATGGTACTTTCACTGGTGACAGCTAGGCAGGCTTTTCAGATATATACAGACGCTGTTTTGAAGGATTGTTTTTATACCTATGATTTGACATTTACATGACTTTCTTTTGTGAAGTCTGACAGCACTGCTTGCTGGAACGACAGCTGCTCTACTCTGCTCTATAAGGAAGGCCAAACACACAATCACAGCATTTTGTCCTGTTAAGCTTTGCCAGTCTGCTTTTTGTGGACATTCTCCTATAATTGCCTGAAAACCTTTATGTTCAGATTTTCTGTGGATTCAGAGATTAAGAGAGAAAGTAATCAGAGCTCATTTCAATGTTTATTAGCGAAACTGTAGAAGTAGTGTAGGAAGGGTGCTGGTGGGAAGTTGGAGCATAAGCTAACTTCAAGCAGAATGAGGACAGATCTTCAAAGGAAAGGCATGAATATAATTTTAGGAGGAATTTAGCTTAGTACTTCCTACAAACAGACCTTAACTGTGTATATTAAGCAAAATCCTGACTTCATTGAAGATAAGGGCAGTATTCTGATTGATTCAATGAGGCCAGGCTTTCACCTATGGCTGGAATGATCTAATAGGTCATTGATAATTAAGAGCATATGCAGCCTCAATTCTTGCTAGAGGAATTAAATGTCTGAGTACCAGTCACTGAAGGAGTAGGGAAGAAACTGGTTTCTGAAAGAACGGTCTGGAGAAGCTGTGCTGTGGATTACATTACCCTGGTAGAGCTTGTAAATGAGAAAGTTTTTAGTATTCTTGTCCATAAGACTCCTCCAAGATGAGGAGAAATGTAAACCAAATGCCATAGGTTCAAGACAGATGGTTCAACAGAAAGAAACAACAGAAACCTGTTGCAAACTTCCAAATATGTTATTGGATTCAGGGACGCTGAACCTGAAGAGGACTGTAAGGTCTGGATCACTCCACAGCAATATTGTGTGCATGATAGCATGTAGATTGTTGGCAGTGACTGTGTTTTTTCTGTGACAAAAAAGTCTTCAGTTACAGACAAGTTTGATAATATTTATATTTCAGTTACAGAATTGTCCTTATCTGTTGAAGTGTTCCCTATTTGTCTCTGAATTCTGCTTTTTACCTTGAGAAATACTTATGAAAGGAGTTGGACTCACTCTGTTTTGAAGATCTCCAAAGTACAAATGAACATGCTCTCTAGAAAGGAAAGCAGCTGTTTCTTATTAACATGCAGTGGATCCCAGCAGTGTCATTAACATGCTGATACATCTAACATAAGCCTCAAAATGCCAGGTTTCATAATTGGGCCATGAAATCTCACTCTAGGCTTGAATATGGTCTTCAAGATCTCTATTAGAACAGGATATTTTCCCACTTTTTAAAGGAAAGGAGGAGAAAATGTTAAGCTTTGATTTTTTTTCAAGCACTCGGTTTCAATATGGAATAGGCTTTAGATTTTTAGTGATATGTTTTGAAGGCTGTTGATCTACTGACATAAACAGATTGCTTTTGTCACGAGGAATGCAAGGGCAATGACATCCAGTGATGACAGACTGGCCTGGAGTTCCTGCTGTGCTTCTCCTCACCTGCAGCACTGTAAGCTCTCTTCCAGCTCCACTCACCCCACACAAATCACTAGTGAACAAACAGCCCATCTCCCACCTTTCTCTCACGTGCTGCTGTGGCTTTTACATCTTGGCGTGTTTCTGCTCCAAAAAAGGAGAAGGATGTTCCCGCCGAAGAGGATTTCATGTTGCAGATGGAGATGCTCTAACGAGGACCTTAAGTTTTACCTCTTGTCAGGATTTTCCTGATGACTATCTTTAGGAAGATACACAGAGTGTATATCTGCTTAATTTCACTAATTAAGACACTAATTTCAGGTGTCTAATTTTCTTAGTGTTTGAAAGCTGTCTCCAGTTCTCTTCTTCCTCTGCAGACCAATTACCATCCAGGGTCCTATCTTCCTTACCACATCTGTTTCTTGCCTTCTTTGCTTCGTGAATGAGCGTAATCCCATCCCACCCTACCTGAGGTTATCAAGGCAACAACAACAACAAAACAGTTCAGAAATATGAGGCATTGGGTGTTCTGGAAGTAGAAGCCTATGTGGAGCAGAGTTATACGGCACATTTGACAAGAGTGAATAAGTTGTGATTGGACAGAAGACCACTGATGATTCTTCTAAAGGCCACTCATCTAAACTCTACAGACCCATTTTTCTCCCAGAAAATATTTTTTAATTGCCATGAAGACAACCAGCTAGCCCACAAGCCCCTTTTTGGTACTGGTGGCGTTCAAAGCTGTGCTCTGATAACTCTGTTTAAACTGATCTAAGTCCAGACCTCCTTTGTCCCAGCACTTTTGACACTGTTGCTTTATGCTGAGCATATAGGAAGCTGATTTGGCTGGAAACTCTCTCAACCAAAGGGATTGGGTAGGGAGGAAAAAATAGTTTTCAGACTACTTATCCAACTGCATCTGAAATGGTAATGCAGGTTCCAGCTACAAAAACGTATTGCTTGGATTTGTCTACTTGTCACCAGTTTTGCATCATTAAGTGTTATGCACTCTTGGCCTGATATAATTGCAGCAGATTGCACACATGAACTGTTAATTATTTTATTTTTAAAACAGAAATTGCAGAACAGGAAAATAATATCCCAACATGCTTGCTTTTGGAGCTGTCTTATCACAGCAATCTGTTAGTTTGATAATGGTTAAACTGTCAGGCCCTTGTCTCAACAGGGAGCAGCAGAGTACCATTAAGGCAGCCATCTGTTGAACATATATACTGGAGGCATGAATTGTCTTGCATTTTGGTTTTCTGACTAGTTATAACATAGTTGTGTTCTCTGGATACCACTGATCTGTACTGAAAAATGCATGGAAAGATCAGAGTTCAGTGAAAGGTGAGAATCCAAATTCGATGAATGGGAACCTGTCAGATGATCACAAGCTAAAGAGTAGGGAAGAAATATTCTCTTGGGTGTACACATAGTGATGGTGAATGCTACTCTGTGGCAAAAGTCTTAGCTGCTTCAGTTGCTTAGCAATTCAACAGATCTGTAAAATTCCACTTGCAGACCAAGGCTACCATTATGTTGGATTGATTCATTAAGATGAGTAGCTAAAACAAGTTAAATTCTATCAGAGTTTTCCTGCATTAATTTAAAAATTAATTTAGTTGGCTCTAAATGGACATTTGTTTTAGTATCTTGAAGAACTGACTTTCCTCTATTAAAGCAGAATAATGTATCTATATGGTGCCCTAACTTGAACAGTACATAAAGATTAGTAAATAAGACCCCATTAAAAATACTTATAATGTAAGTAACATGGGTCCCAATAGCCTTTCTAATGTCCATTAATGCTTATTCTGAGGATCAGAGCTCATTTTACTGAGCCATTTAGTCAAACCGTGTGATTATTTAGAAAGTTAATTCATGCATACTAAAATCTAGCTTAAGTAATGCAGAGGGTAGGAGGTAAAACTCTATGGAGACGATAGTCCTTTTTGTTATTTAATGATCAGCCATAATTAACTTGCAAATTTGAAATAATTAGAACAAATTAAAGGTATTTAACTTTGCCTCCCTAAAGAAAAATTCAAATTGCACCAAATGCAGCTTTAAATTATTCAAGTCTCAGAGGTCTGTGCTGGGTTTTTTTACAATGCCTTTTCTATGATGAGAATACCAATCTGCTTTTTGTCAGAAAGCATCCTATCAAGTAATTGTTCTTTGTGTCTAATAAATGACAGCTATTCTTCTTTGTAAAAGTATTTCAGTCTCTGAAGACTACATCAGCATTTCCATGGCATTTTAATTCAATAAAACAAAAGGTTAATGTTTTTCTACTTTTTAAGGAATGCAAATACTAGCAGTATTCAATAGGTCCTGAATGACATTTAAAATTTGCCATTCACGCTCAGCAGGGATATCGCGATATGAGGCACAGGCAAAACGGAAAAATGTTGAAGGTGTGTTCTCCTTTGTTGGTGGTGTACTTCAGTATTCATCAGGAGGCAGTAATGCTGAGTCTCGCTTCTTTTCTGATGATGCTACGTTACAACTCCTGCCTTACTACGCAGGTTAGGTAGGTTAGGAAGGTCTTCATTTAGACAGGCTTCTCTGTTGTGTAATCTTGGGAAATGCTATGACAATTCATGGTGCCCTACAGAAGTCCTACTAACCAATCACCTATCCAGTTTACTGGTTATCTCTTTGAAATAGCTTTCTTCCTTACTTTTTTTTTTTTCCTTTTTTTCTTTTTTTTCATTTTTATGAAAATTATTAACTTTTTCTGCATCTCTCTACGTTATCCCTTTTCATCCTTGGAATGACATTTCTTGGATTGTTTGTCATTTCAAGTTTTGACTCTGCATCCTCACTTGAACAAAACTTTATTGTCAGCCTTCTTTAATTAAATTATGAAGAACCAAGCTCTATTGTTTAGTGAGCTATAAATGCAAACATGTTTGCTTTTGTTATTTTCTTATAAATCAGCATTTGCAGCTTCCTCTTGGCACGTGTTTATGTTTGAATTCCCTCTGACATAACATTATTTAAACCAAAAAGCTGGTATTTTTCAGATGACCACACCATGTAAGATGCATGGTAGCGGACTAGCAGAATAATTGCTAATTGCTTCCTTCTCTACACAACAAGGGTCACTCTTCATCAAGACCACCACTCATATTTTTAAAGTATTAATCATTAAGAATCAGACAAATGAAGTACTAAGTCCTGTATGATCAGGGAAATCTGGTCCATGATTACACCTTTAAGCCTCCTTAAATGGTTATTAGGGTCCAAACCCACCTCTGACTGTACTAATGGTTGCAGGAATTTGTAGATTAATAATTTCATAGAATTCAAATAAGATACTAAATTAGCCTACTATTAATTTTAAAAACACTTTGCAATGTTATTAAGTCACTATGCAGCTTGAAACCCTAAAGTAAATGGAGGTTATTTGGAGAAGTTTTATCCAACACTTCAGCCCGTTATTATGGGTCATGAGCCATTATATAATGTTCTGCATTATTAATACAGGGAAAATACTAATTGTCAAACAGGTGCATTATACAGCATGACTTTTACAGCACGTTGATTTGAAATTTTTATTTTAGCTATCATTTCCTGATGGGAACACTAGATATCTGCTTTCTTCTTCTTTTCCTTTTTTTTCCCTTGGATATACACTAACTTCAGTAATATAAGCTCTTATGTAAAAGATTCTTGTGAATCATCCTCTATAAAACTGTATCCCAAATAATGCAAACTTAGTAGCAGTCTTTGAGTTATCCGTGCAAAATTGGTACTTAAACAGGGAAAAGATTTGTATAATCTTCTGCTAACTTAGGAAAGCTGTATGTCAGTCCCATGCTTGCAAACAGAGTGGTATAATCTTGGGATGAACTGTATTCCTTCCTGTGGATAATCCAAAGGTTTTTAAAATATTTTTAATTGCTTTCTTTAACTGCATAAGAGTCATGGGTGTAATGATGTATAAATGTTGGGAATCCTTGTTTAAAGCAGTAGTCTTTTTCCTCAGAGCGGAATTTGAAAGCAGTCTGTTGCCTTTACTTAGAGAAAGATGGTCTCAATGACCCGTCTTTCCCAAATGTTTTGTGATCGTGTGTGTCTGCAGGGACTGAAATCATGCTTACTCTATGTCATCAGATTTGCATCCTGTCTCTCTTTGTGGAATGCTTAAAATCTTGTGCAGGAGACCTTCCTGGAGCATGCTGTCCATTGTGTTTTCTGGCTTTCTCTTTTCTTGCTTTCTACCTAAGCTGTTGCACTTGCTACAGCAGGTTCTCTCTCTACAGTTCATTCATACATTTGCTATCCTCAGAATTACCTCTGTTCTTTTAGTTCACCACTTTTTGTTTCTTATCCTTTTATTTTTCCTTTATTCAATGTGTCATCTGCTTCCTTTTTGCAAACCACGATTCCAGTTTTATCCTATCTGATTCTTCTCTATTTCCCATTTTTTCTAGCAAAGTGAGCATTTTTTATTACTTTTTTCTTTCAACCTTCCTCAACCGTGCTGAGCAAAATTCTCTCTGTATCTTCATCCCGCTTGTTCTAAACACTCAGAAAATCCAAGACCTAATGCTTTGGGAATATTCCAAATAATGCAAAACTCCAAATAGAATTATCAGATTGCTGCCAGCTGCTGATAACCAGTGACTCCCATGGAAGCTAAAGTAGTTGGTAACCTAACTCTTCAATCCTTAGGCATCCTACCTTCAGAAATTGTAAATGGATTGAGCAGGAGCTCAACCAGCACCATGGTGGTTATGCTTCTGGAGGAGGAGGTGTTAAAGAGTTTGTGCAGTGTTAAAGAGATCAATATCATGTAGTTGTGTTACCTTTCTTTTTTCCTAGTGTACCGGTGTCAAAACGTGAAGATTATGATCCCAGGACACCGCCAGTGAGCAAAGCCTCCAGAACGCAGTGGCGGAGCAGTGGTGGGAGCAGTTCGGGGAAGAAGATGGCTGGTTTTGGTGCAAATGTGGAAGATAGGCGAGCCCTTCTGATGCAGGCCAAGAGGGAAGACAGCAAGTCAAGGAAAGGTTAGACAAAGTATACTGTATTGCAGGGCCATGATTGCGCTGATGGCATTTAGAAATTGTGTACGTGTTCAAGAACAGATTGGCAAAATGCACAATTAGAGGGAGAAGATTGCAAGTTGCTTAAAACAACCCAACAGAAGCTAGCTACATTCAAAGTAAAAGCATACAAAACCTTGTAAATAACAAGTGATCTTCTTGGTTGGTGTTCCTCATAAAAGAGAAAAGAATAGCCCTTTAATCTCAAAAAGCTACTTCAACAATTCCTTTTCCTTTCCCAGCAAGCAGAGAATAAGTGCAGAGGGGCTTGTTCTTGAAGTGTAATCTTCTTCACATTCTTTTCCTCCCCAAGTAATGGCTCCACCGTTGCAACCTGATATTTTGCCACACAGGGATGTCTGTACTGCTAGAATCTATCCTGCTCTTAGCTTAGTACCTCCACTTAAGAAGCAGAGAAAGCTTTTTTTCTCAGGAAGAGAATGTGTTGGGCACAAAAGCAGCTTGGATGTTTCACTGCTGAGCCTTGAACATAATCCTTGGTTCGATTATGAGCTAGCTTTTTTTTTTTTTCCTTAACTTGTCAGCCAGTTTGCTGTATATGTCAGCATAAAAATAAAGAAAATGGCAAAATGAGAAGAAATGTGGTGCAGTTCTCAAAGGAACAAATAACTTGTGTTATTGGTTAAGACCGTACCAACATTAAAAAGCAGTCCCTGTGAAGAAACTTTCAAAAGGGTATCATCAGCCTGGACCCAAACAGTGGCTGAGGTTAATCTCTTCCAAGGCACAGCTACAAAAGTTGGAAGCCTGTAAAGGGCTTGTGTCCAAAAAAAATCAATTTCTAATTTGAAACAAAATCATTTTTGACTAACAGGGGTTCAGGACCCATTACTTTTGCTGTATAGTCTGCTGACATTTCACACTTTCTGTTGTGCACAATGAATCCTAATAGTCATTTTATAACATTGCTACACCAATCAATTTAAGCAAGAGAAAGCCGTTACAATTCTGCAAAGTTTCAGGGGCAATTTTCACTGATGGTTTTCTTTTATGTTTTTTTCAGCTATCATTATTTTTTTTCTTCTCTTTTCCTCTTCCTTCTCCCCTCTCCTTCTCAATACTGTAGTGATGAAATTGAGATTTTTCACAGTTGGATGATGGGTTTTGTTCTTTGGATAGGGATAGTCCCAGAAAAGTAATTTATTTTCCATAGATTTGGGGGAGAAAAAAATATCCAACCTGGGTTTTCCTGCATTCATTCATTTCATTTTCTAGTACTTGGAAGAAGTTACACACTGCATCTGGCTATTGCACATAGCAACCAAACTGCACCTATGCTGATTTAGTGAGTATAGCGGTCAGTGTAATGTCTGAAGATGGTGGGTGTCTTTAAGCAAGCACTTATTGGGATTACTAGCTTTGAGCATGGCAAAATTTAGCTTATAAACATCGGCATTTGCAGTGATACCAGATAAAGTTCAGAGGAATGATTTCAAGCTGTGGAACTACCTCAGGTCTATTACTGATTTGAATAGCTTGTTTATCACAAGGCAAATTACCTAGCACTAATCACTGAAGTTGAAGTCTTCTGTATTTAGAACCTTTTTAATTGGCTTCCCTCTGTTATATGTTTGGACTGCTTTAACAACCGTACACACATACTTGTATGGTGTTTTCTCATCTCCGGGGATCACCAGGGCACAATGTTAAGTTCCTTAATTCCAGGTAGTCCTGGACTTAGCTGTTCCTTGTCCTTGCTTCTACTAGATATTACCATCTGTTGTTGAACAAGGATTTCAGCTTTAGACTTTATTCTTTTATTAGCAAGTGGCTAAGTCGCATCTAGCAAGAATAAAATAGGGGATATCAATACTGTTTTTGTTGTGAATTCATAAAAATGTGCAATTTGTCAAAAGGCATCACAGTTTGGAGCCAGCAAGCCTGGAAGTTTCTCTGAAATGGTGGTTGGTGCCTACTGTGCCAGTAGAAAGTGGTCCTTCTTCTGCAGTGCAGTCACTAAGCCCCATCTAAGCCATGCTATGTGACTATACAAAGTCAGCAAGATGACATCCTGAGACATGAAACTTGATGTTATTAGCTGCAAACTTTCACATGTTGATTTGGTCAGAAGACAGCAGTGCTAACTGCTGAGAGCTTCCTGACAGTCAGATGTTACACTACTGCTACAGAGGTTTATTTTTTCTCATTCCTTGATCTGTCCTGTCAATTTAAATTGTCAATGTTTGTGGCTGGTGAGGATGGCTCCGCAGGCACATCCTACTGTAGAGCCAGGTCTGTTGTAGGTCTTTAGGATCTATTGCAGCACAGCATAATTTTCCAGTACTTTTGGGGACACTACTCATGGTAGTGTCTCTACACAGCAGCATATGCTTTTGTATCAGATTTTGGTGTTGTCCATTTTCAGTACTTTTGTCTTCTTAGATTTTGTTTTGAGAAGGCGAATTGGCTAATCGGTGAACCATTTCTGTGCTGGAATGAAGGAGGGCTTTACTGCCCACAGGATTGCTCACTTACTGTGAGAGCGGTGCGTTTGGAAGGTGTAATTCTTGACAAGCCCACTTTTCCCTTCTCACTACAAAAGTTTAGTAAGGAGAAAAAAGAGAAAAACCTGGTTCCATTATCTTGTGGAGCAAAAGGAGCACTTCTGCTCTCTTTAAAAGCCAGAAGCTTACTGGATCAACCCTGCTTAGGCAGTCAGTATTTATTCTTTCACTGAAGGCTTTTTGCTTTTTACTTCTGTTTGCTCCTTAATTTTTACTCCTTTGCTTTACTAGGTGTTTGTGTCTTGTAGCCAAACTTCTTTTTAGTTCTACCAGCAAAACTTTAAGCAGACGAAGCAATCCTCAAGTCTTAGATCTTTTCAGCAGTAAATTGTTTTTATTGGTGTCACCAGCAGCTATGTCAATTTGTACTAAAATCTAACAACTTGTCTAGTTAAAAAGCACTGACGTACAGAAATGTGTGTTTCTCTTTCCTTCTGCCCTGGAAAATTTTGCTTTTGGGCTGGGAAAATAAGCTAGATTGTATTCTGCAATACTGGACGCCGTGCTGCTGTACAACTTCACAAAAAGTCATTCTATTTACCTCCTTCTTAAGATCTTTCTACACTGAAACAAAGAAAGAATTATTTTTCCATTTGTGTCACGTTAGGGAATGCAGCATCTGCATGATAACGTATAGCATGCGTAGCTCTCCTTTCTGCATGTAAGAGGAACAGTCAGAGAAAGAAAAAAATATTTTATCTCATAGAATCTGTACTTTGCCAGGGGCTGATTTTCCTCTACTGTGTTTGTTTTTGGTAGATTTTCTAATGGAGATTCTTAGGGATTCAGGATCTGGAACAAGTTCCCTTGAGGGAAGACTCTTCCCTGCAATCGAATAGAGCAATTAGTTAATATTAGTGAAGTGCTTTGAAGATGTAAAGTACTATATAAATGTTAAGCATTATGAATATTACTATTATTCAATTCATAAAGATTTCTTTCATGATTATCAACCTAAATTTCCCATTGCTTACTTTCATTCCATTGCTGCTTGAACCAGACTCAACAGTTTCTCTTCATTTGTAATGCTCATACTTTCAAAAGTGTAGGCTGCTATATTTCTCCACTCTTTATGCTTTAGTTTTCTGTTTCTCAAGCAGAAATATTCAGCTATTAGAATTTTCTCAAAAGTCTATTTAGCCTACTTTAAATCATTCTTACACCAAGTTAACAAAATTGAAAGTAGTATTCTTAGTGTTACCATTCAGAAGGCATTGGTAATTGCTTTGTGGGTAACTAGCATTGCAAGCTTTTATCTAGTTTATTTTTTGCTATTCTTTTCTACTCCCGGCTCTCTCTTTGCATTGATATCAGAATTTAGATTATTCACACCATATATGAGCTTTCTTCTTCCAGGTGAATGTGTCTGTTCTTTTTCCATGTCCCTTAGTTCTCTAGGTCATCAGTAACTTTTCCAGTCTCATACTGTCTTCTAACACCTGGAAATCTAATTAATTTGCTGTCATTTGCATCACCCCAGTTCTCTACGACTTTTCATAAATAATTACCAGTCACTTCATAAATTCATTAACTAATTCTGTTTAGCCATGAAATATATATCCTTCTGACTAAAGATTTTCTATCTTTTTTTCCCCTTGATAATTTCTTTTCATCAGCTTTATATAGCAGTATTTGCCAATATTCATTTTCTTTATTTTTCATACTATATTTTAAAGTTATTAGTAGTTTGACCATTTTAGGATCATTATTGATTTAATCTTCTTCATATATTAATAGACCTGCTTTCTCTTTGGTGTTTCTTTTCCCTCAATAGACTTGTCTGCCTTTTTCAAGATGTAATTTAAAACATTTTTTTGTTTGTATATGCACTTATTCAAGATTTCTTGCTACCCCTGTTCTATCTCTGTGCAGTCTAACAGCATCAATATATTATTACTTAGCCCCTTTTCTTGTTTTTCATTTCTGGCCTTGGTAATATTTTCAAATGTAGGTCTTTGAACAGTCCCCTTGAGGTTGTATTGGCCACTCTGAGTCCGTATATTTTCTTTTTCAGAGAAATACATCTACTTTGTTTTGAATGTAGTACGTTGACAATATGCCAGCCTTTTCTCATACCAGGAATTGAATATATTCTCTCATGGTCGCCAAGCTTTTATTACTTCAGTATTAGTTTCTTAAGATCCAGCTGCCTCATTCCACTGTCAGTTGAAATGAATTCTAAATCTCTCTTATTCAGTCTTGAAGCCAAAAGTCTAAGCAAGAGGCTTCCAGTCTTCGTATGCCTACCCACTCTTATCATAGTTTGGCACGCTCTCAAGTTACCAAGGACACCCAATCAACATATATCCCCACAATATTTTTAACAGTTTCTTCACTGATAATTAACTGATAATTAGGGGAGCTTTTTTCACTACATAGTGTTGAAGCACAATGCACTGTAGCAGGACAGTACGAACAGTAAGAACCTATCTCTTTTTTGGCATCCCTAGAATGTACGTTAAAACATTTGGTTTTACTAGATTGTAGACATCTATTTGTATACTTCTTAAATCAAAATTATATTTTGAATAATCTCTTTGATGTCTGTAAATTTTGCACAGAAGTTGGAGCTCCAATCTTGATGCACTGCTTCATATTTCAGCATGAATGCTAGATAAACTTGCTATTCAGTGAGCTGAGAAAATATTTAGGCATGACAGAATTAGTTAAAGAGCTAGATACTGATTTGATTTTGATTTTTGTTTAAATTTGTGTTTTTCTCCATATTTACTTTTCATTTCCGTCATGTTGATTAGTCATTACTAGTGACATATATTTAAAAAGCAATCCCAGAGGCTTTTACATACAAGATCAGATTATCCCTAACTTGCCTATTCCAGTTGTCACTGATGACCTGTATGACACTGTCTGGGTAAACCATATCTATAAAACTTAGTTCTGAGGTGGATAGATGAAGGCTGAAATATGGGTGAAAATATGGGTAATCCTCATAGTGTTGTGGTCAGTCCAGCTGGCAGCCAGTTGCTAGTGAAGTCCATCAGTGATTTTTACCAGGACTGATGCTGTTTAACATTAGCAATTTCAACAGTGGTACAGGATGCACCTTTAGCAAATTTGTAGACAGCAGCAACTGAGGATGTTAAGGAGCAGTGGTTCCAAGACGGATCCTTGGAGAGCACCACTTGTGTCCAGCCACCACCTGGACATAGAACCATTGCTTGCAACCCTCTGTCTGTGACCATCCAACCAACTCCTTGTCCATCAAATAGTCTACCCTTTGAACCCATATCTCTCCAATTTAGAGAAAAGGATGTGGTGTGGGAGCTTGTCTTGCACATGTCCAGGTAGATGACATCAATTGGCCTTCTTTTGTCCACTGTTGCCCTTACTCCATTGCAGAAGGCCACCAGGTTGGTCAGGCATGATCTGCCCTTGCCAAAGCCGTGCTAGGCTGTCTCAGATCTCCTTCTCATCTTCTCATCTTTATGTGGTTTAACATGTCTTCCAGCAGGATCTGTTCCATGATCTTACCAGGCACAGATGTGAGGCTCAACAGCCTGTAGTTCCTCAGATCTTCGTTTCTCCCTTTCTTAGAATTGAGAGTTGTGTTTCTCTTTATCCAGTCTCTGGGGACTTTATCTGACAGCTATGACTTTTCAAATACGATGGACAGTGGCATAGCAACCACATCAGCCAGTTCCTTCAGGGCCATGGCATGCATGTCATCTGTTCCCATAAATTTGTACACATTCAGTCTCATGAGGTGGGCTTGGACTTGCTTTGCTCTTACACTGGGAAGGATTTTGCTCCCCTGGCCCCTGCCTAGAGCTTATTGAATACCTTGGTCTTTTGCATGTCTGTTGAAGCCAGACACATGAAGTACAGGGACAGACTGAGAAAGGTGGATGCATTCACCCTCAGGAGAAAATCCGGCACTGATGTTCCCACTTTCTTCAGTCACATTATGAGACACTGTAGACAAGAGGGAATTAGACCTTTCTTGAAGGTGCTCATCAGCAACAAGCAAGAGACAACTGCAGCAAGTTGCAACTCGGGAAATTTTGGCCTAGCTATTACAGGAAATGATTTTCACTCTGAGGATGGTGAAGCACTGAAACAAGATGCACAGAGAAGATAACTCACCATCAGTGGCAATACTGAAAACTAGCCATATAGGTGCCTTGAAAACCTGATCTCAATGGTTCTGCTTTGAGTGGAGGTTAGACTACAGGACCTCCAGGCTTCATCTTTCAACCTGATCAATTTTATAATTTGAGGATTTCTGGGGAAAGAAAGGAATGGACTAGCTGTTCTATTTTATTGAAAGCAACATATTGTTACACTAATAGTTATATACACACACACACACAAGAAAAAAAGGTTTCATAAGAGGTTATGAGAGCTGTGTCTGTGAAACAAGCTGGATCCTGTGGATTAGTGTATGAAATGGTAACAGTGCAAGTCTGTCAACATTTGGACAGTAAGATGAAGGCTATAACGTATGGCTTATTATACAGACCTGATTTCACATGGTGATCTTGAAATGAATGCTATGCACAGTGCTGTCAAATGATAGCAAATTCTTTGATCGCAGTTTCACTGTGTATTAAACACTCCAAAAAAAGTAACTACTTTTAGTCCAGGTGTTCTACAGTTACACAGCATCACTAAATAGTTGATGAAAGCTAACTAGCCTCTAATGTCTTCACTTTGTTCCACAGGGACAACTTCAGGACCTAGGAGGGATGCAGCCACATCTCCTGCAGTGATAGGCAGCAGCAAAGAGCTTGTAACCACAGCCACATCACCAATCCAGCATGACATTTCACGGTAAGCTTCTGGGTAATCTCTGGTTTAAGATTCTGGAAACACAACTATCAAATTCTCCTAGATGGAGGGAAGTGGCTGAATTTCTATGATGTTTCATGTTAGCACAAGATGGATAATATAAACTAAAAACTGATGTATCCTTTTGACATTTATAGTAAGCCTTAAATTGCTTGTTAGAATAAGAAAAGCAGGAATATGCCAAGTTCTAACATTTTAATTTTACTTAGAACAGAAACTATTTTATGTTTCAAGTACTGACACACTATATACATTTATAAATAATTTGAATGGATGGTGTTAACCCTTGCTAGGCTTTAAATCCACTTAAAGATTTTACTCCCCCAGTACTCTCTCCACCCAATATTTTATCAAATGGCATTTGTTTTAAAATATTTTATACCAGAGTTGTTTAATGACAAGCAACAAAATCACATTAAGTCAGCAATTCCTGATTATGCTATATATCTGCACTAAATGCGGTGGAAAAGCAGCATTATCACTTCTGCTCCAATGAAGAAAACAGAAAGCAGCATTGTTGTTACACTTTAGAATCTAAGAACTACTTGCCTTTTAGAACAAGATTACAATTCTAGGAGTAAATGCCAAGAAAAACAGCATACAGTCCTTAGTTTTCTTTAACATATCCCACACTTTATTATAATAAAATCTTTAGTTAAACAACAGAGGAAATGCTGATTAAAGTACGAATTTGCTGTATTTTTTACACTCTCAGTTAGATGATTCTGTGCAGTGGAATGACAAGACTGTATGGCCATTCGTAAGAAGAGTTAAATGTTTCTTGGAGAATGAGAGGGCTTGAGTTAGATTTAATCTTTTCTTGGCCCAGTGGACTAGGAAAATGTATTCTTGATATCATTCCTGTATACTTGGCAGCAGCTGGCAGTTTATTTCTATCTTTTGAGAGAGCTTGCGAGATATAATAGGTGAAAAACCACTATCAATATTGACAAATTTGTACTTACTTGCTATGGAAACACTTTTTTTTTTTTTTTTTTTCTTCTGAAGGAAAAGATGATAATTCTGGGAGGATTTAAGAACTGAGATAGATTGGTCTCTGTTTCCCACAAGTAACTGTGTGCTTAAGCAAACAGAAACCACAAGATTGCCTTAGCATTTCTCTTAGAAGCAAGAGTTACCTTTGCAAGCTGGTAATATTGGATAAAGAGTGTGTAAAAGTACTGCTTGATACCATCTAATAGTGATAAGTTAAGATTCTATTCAAGCACTAAGGAGTAGATATAATTATTCACATCATACAACAACTGCGCGGAAAAAGGAATTTTATTCAAGAGGATTGATGGTCCATTCATTTCCACAGAGGGGAGTAAAATAATTGTTGAAATATGCTGTTAGAAATCATATCAGATAAAGCAATCAGTAAAAAATCTGATTAGCTGTCATTTTTAAAGGTTTATTTTACCAGTTGATGGCAAATTCTGAAAAATCCCATATTAGGGGGGGTTCTCTCCCATTCTCACCAGCTTGCTTTCTCTCTGTTGGTGCTGTTAAGTATAATTGACCAGCTTAAGCAGCCATGTTGTGCTTTCCCTTACTCATGGCCTTCTCTAATTGAAAATGGTAAATGGACAAGTATTTTTGTGGAGACCTAAAGCTGATCCTATCCTTCATCAAAAAACCTGCTTGACCAGCAGGTCGGTCTCAATTTATCACTGAATGGTTATAAGCTTAGACTGCAGGTTTAACTAACTAAATTAATCAATATTGAGAATTATTGCTGCTTTTGTGCCACTAAAGTTAGGGTTTGTCAGCATGTTCGTTATAATCCGTGATTTGGAGGGGTTTAACAGCCTAACCACAACAGTTGGCATGAGATGGAAACTTGCAGCACAAAGCCCAAGCCGAAGAGCAAATTTATTTATTCGGCAGTACATGTAAATCTAATTACTTTTGACTGTTTAAATTTATAGGACTAGATTCAACTCATGTTTGTGCCAGCTTTAACTAGCACAAACCCTGGCACTCGGCAATAGCAGCATTGGAAAGTTTGCCAGGGAGAAGGTGTTGGAAAGTGACAGAAGCTCCCTGCCAGAGCAAGGCTTTAGGGTGCTCACTCAGCTTCTGGGTGGGCTGGCTAGATCAGCAGGCATGGCAGGTAGAAGATGTGTTGGCTTGATAGCCTTTCTTGGCAGAGCTCAATGGAAACTTCAGCGTGTGTTACAGCTACCTTGTGCTTCAGGAACAATCACTGCAGTGCTTTCTCTGTCTCTGTCTCTCTCTCTCTCTCACTGAATCACTTCTGGGTCAAGAAGTAAGTGTCTTGAGAAAGTAAAGGTGTGTGCTCCAAGATTCTTAGTGCTAGACCAGTGGAACGGTCAGACTTTTAAAAGGAATGTGCACGAGATTGCCTCAGTGCTGCCTCTGAAAGAAAACATAGTATTTCTTTATCTGGCATCCTGAGTTAGGCTAATAGTGAATTTGTTTGCCCATGTTGCTTTAACGCTTGCCTGTGGCTGCTTCTTGTAACACAGCCAAGCATTACATGTTTGGGTATCCAGTGTTGTTAAGCCAAGTGTCTACACCTGCACGAGCCCCTTGAAAATATGCTCACAGCAGGTCTGGAAAGCTTTCTTATTCCATGTGCTTATTTATCTAGATCAAAGCCTGCATATTTGGAAAAAAATCATAGGCAAAGTTCAGACTCCGAAGAGTAAGTTCTGTTCTTTACCCCTAAAGCATTGTTCCTCTGTTTATAACATAGCTTTTTGGTGACCAGGGACATCTCTTCTATAACTGTTGTTTGCCTAGAAGCAAGGCTCTGTTCTTATGGCTGTGAAGGGAGCTGGAATGAGTAGGTAGTGGCATTTATATGCTTTCATTCAGTAATGAGAAAGTTTTTACATAAACTAGATCATACCTCAGGTAACATCAGGTAATGATTCCAGCAAGACAAATACTGTGTTGCAAAACAGAAATGAAACTGTTCTAAATCAAAATATTAATTTATGCTTTTTCAGGAAAAAAAAAAAAAAAAAGGTATTGCAAATTGTGCATTGTGAAAGACCACTTAATTAGATTACAGCCCTGGTGCAATTGTCAGGCTCTCCCCACGCGGAAACAGTTGTAATGTCAAGTTTTGCACAGTATGTCCTATAACACTGCGGATAATCAAGCACTTAAAAAGACACAGGCAAAGGTTGTTCTGCTCCCCATGAAACAGATAATTCTCCTGCAACATTTTTCACTTTGGGCAACTAAGAAGTAAATCTAAGAATAGTTAAGTAAATTAAGAGATCGAGTGATAGTCTGGGATTTCAGCATTAAGCCTGTGTTTTCTTGTTGCAGTTTTAAATCAGAATTTCAGCACTACCTGAATGCATCATCTTGGAGTGAAGTTTTTTGTAGCCATTAAAATAAGTGATTTAGAAGCTCCTGCAGTAGGAATGCCGTATTCGAACTGTATTATTATCTGTAGGCTGCAGTGGCCTGTCGGAGTTTTTATAAACAGATTGTATTGTGTAAATTTGTGTTTAGGGACATTTTAAAAACAAAACTATTTACCCAATTGCCCAGCGCATCTCAGGTGAATGTGTGTTCAGGGGCTTTTAAGCAAATTAATATCTGAAGTAAAATATAATGTGCATAGTTATAAGCCTAATAATGCACACTGGAATAGTAGTGAGCAGATCTGTTGTGCTGAATATTAGGAAATACAACATAGATGAGATTTAGGCTTTTGTCTTACCTATGCCTCTCAAATCTATGCATGTTGGATGCCTGAATGTGGTTCTGCTCTTAAGACAATGCAGTGAAGTTTCTGCTCCCATAGTGTCAAAGCAAGCGCTGCCAAAGAAATAGATTATATTTCCCCTTAGAATGATTCGATATTCAAAAGGAGGACACGGAGGGCAAAACTTCCATTCCAGATCTAACTAATGAGTGTTTAAAGGAATTGAAAGTGTGTTTGGAGTGGGGTGCTGAGCTCGGTGATGATCATGATAGGATACACAAGTTTTGCCCGCTCCCCGTGAGAGCCAGCAGCACAAAAAGTCCAATATAGTTCCATATGCAAGTGATAAAACCAGACGTTGGCAAATTAATCTCTCTTATTCACAGTGTAGGTTGTTAATTGTTCTCTCTGCTGGCTGTCGATATAATGTGAAATTTTCATTCCCTATTCAAGATGGAAAAAGTTGTGACTGAAAATGTTAACATTTGCATTTTTATTTGTTGATTTATTTAAAGGACAGCCTCTCTTACAGCAATCCATCACTCAGTGACACCCCAAATATGAATAATGTATTGTAGACTTGCGGTTACAATGTGTAATAAGTGCCAGAGACAGTAGAAGAATGTTAACTATGTTGCAAATGTAATATTTATCGACTCATAGTTTATTGCTTTCGAGGTTCAATAATACTGACCACAGGACATTAATATCACTTATCTTGATTTTAGTTGGGCACCTCTGTATGTAGAAATAACCCATCTATCTCATACTTACAAAATAAATGTGAAATTTACAGCGCTTTGTAAGAAGTGCATTATAGGTTTCTTTGCTTAGTGCTCACAATTCTCCTTTTCTGCCTTCTCATTTACTTACATCTAACATTGATCCCACTCCAATTGCCTGACCCAGCTGGTGAGCACCTCAGCATTCTTCCAGAAGCTTTATTTACTGGCTGTATTACAATCTTGTGCATTTCTAGTGTCGGACCATCTCTCTCTTCCTGCTAAAGATCAGTATGAAAAGCGACTGATAGATAGTGTTCTTCTTTCTGAAAAGGCAGTGGCTGAAAGACTAAAATGGACGTAATTTCTCTTTGGAAACTACGTGCATACAAAATCATCTTTTCAGAGGGGCGTGACTGTCAGTAAGAGAACCGCTTAAGATGGCCAACAGTTGTCCTTGTAGACATGGCATATATTTACAGAGAAATGTTTAATCGATGAATAGAAATACGTTTAGAATAGAAGTACAGAGCAATTTGGGAAGATTCTGATTGAAATTTCGGCTTCATTTTTAAAATCAATATTTTTTTGATACATTTCAGAACAAACCAAAAAAAAGCAATAAGGTTATTCTACAGTAGCAAGTCAGTTTGTGGCAATCATTCATATCTTCAGTCTTTGCTATGGAATTTTACTTCAGATACTGACACAAACAGGATTCTTCTCTTACAACCACTAAAAGCTTTGGACTTTCAGATGTGAAATGCAGATGGGAACCCAGGAATGGGAACAAAACCAAATTTAACAATGGAAGATTTCAAACTTGTGTTGAAATCACATTTTACCTGTGAAGCTTGGCTCTTGGGAAACTTGGAATTGGGTTCAGCCTTGAAAATGATAAACCTTGATTATATTTCATGTGGTAGACATGAAGTAAATTTTGAAATGACATTCTGTATTTACATCTGAGGTTATCAAATTTAACGCACCATGAGATTCTTTTTCTTTACTGTGTGTAACAGGAGCACCTATTTGTGTCGAAGTAACCCCCCTAATAGCTGCTTTGCAATCGCTGTTTTCTGTGTCCGTTGCTGACAATGAAAATCGTATTGGGAAGTTTAGACTTGCAGTGCAAAGGGATTAATGTTAATTAGCAACTGTTGGCTGTAATTGTCACCCTCATTAAAATGCAGAATTATGTATTTCTTAGTTATAAATAACCTTTCTAATTGTACTTGATGTATGCCAGTTTAATCAAAAAGTACACTTGCAAACAGGTAGATATTTGCATTAATCTAGCACTGGATCTTTCAGTCTCTTTTGATCGTCTTTTATTCCAAAGTTGAGTAGTTGGGGGGAGGTCTATTACAGCTACGTATTCTTTACACATTTTTTTTATTCAGCTATGCGGATCTGACAGGATTTTGTATTAAAAGGGGGGGAAATGTCTTCTGGGAATGTTCAGCGCAACAGCAAGCGTGTCAGTTTTGAAGTAGTTGGCAAAGTTTCCATCATTCAGTGGTATGACAATAAGTTGATTGTAGTTTGAAAGTAATAATAAGCAAAGCAAAATAGACTACAAATCATATTATGAAGCTAACTGAACTTCTTAGGTCTGTTTCTTACCATCATTTTCATTGTTACCTTAATTACTTTTTGCACTTCTTTTCCCCCATTGCTTTTGCAGATTCTCATATGCCATGTTAAATCTTACACAAATGTTGGTTTGTTGGATGTGTTTCTCATTTGTACTTGTAATCACAACGGTGAAAAGTTAGTCTGAAAATACTCAATATTTGCAGTTTCATTCTGTATCTTGCTTTGCCCATTTGTAAAAAAAAAATAAAATTACATAGTCTTTTGACTGTTGCTTTTTTTCTTCCACTGGAACTCTGAGTGCTCTGTGTTGTAGCTTTTAAACATTTTCAAGGAACTGCTGTCATGGCAGTTTCTGCAGAGCTTGACAAATTAAGACCAATCTTGGTTACTCTCTTATGACTCTGTAAGGAACTGTTCTGCATGATTCCCTTCCTAGCACTGCATTCACTTCTCATTCGAAAGAGAACTCTGGATTATTTTTTTTTAAATATATTTCTTTCTTTCTCTCCCTCTCTCTCTTTTTTTTTTTTTTTTTTTTTTTTTTAAGGAATTGAATAATAATCTATTCAAAATAGTCTCATCTATCCATTCTCTCACAGTGTGGCTCTGTCATACTTCCACCACATTGCTTCTGTGCTTATCCCTTTTCTCTCCTTCCTTTGCCTGCCTGGAATATTCAGGCTGTAAACTCCTCAGAGCAGGATCCTGGCACAGTGAATCTCTGTGCTTGGTTGGTCCACATAATAACGATGATTAACTGTGATGCTAGTATAGTTAAGGTAGAATTCATCTTGCTTATCTCGAGACGACTGAGCTAGTTACCCCCAGCTCATTTTATGGCCGATGACTTATTTTAGGATCAGTTAAATCACCTTTTGGTGATGCCTGTCTTCCTGCAGACTGTAAAATAAGCCCAGAGTAACGTGCACTGACATCTTATTCCTCTTGTAGCTGAATATGTGGAACTAAAAATAAGTTGTTTGTCATTTATGTGTTGATTATGTATTGGAGGCAAATGCAGGGTTAACCTATGTGCTGCATGGTCTGTGCCTTGGTTATTAATACAATTTTAATACGTGTGTTATAAATCAAAGGGCTTAGGTACTGAGAGCTCTGGGAGAGGGAGTGCAGGTGTACTGCATCCTCCTCAGTGGCACATGAGCTTGTGATGTGATAACGTACTCAATAAAAATTCTTGCATCTCTGTTGCTTAAGGACATTAACCAACATTTTATACCGTTAGATGTGCCCCATTTCTAGGACTGACTTTAATGTACTGGTTTTTTTTTCTTCTTTTTCTTCATCATATTCTAATTCTCTGCCTCAGCGAAGACCTCCAGCTCTTGTTTTTTGTACCATGAGCAGTGTAGTATTGTCATCTCGTTAGTTGTCCTTTCTCTAGCCCACTTATGAATGCATTAAAGAGGTCAGGCCCTAACAGATTTCTGTGATGCTTCCTGGGTGACCTTCCTGGCCACTTTCCAGTGGACCAATTTTAATGTTATCTGTTTATTTCTCATCTTTGAAACAATTATGTGATCTGTGATTCTGTGATTCCTCTTAGCTTACGACAACTTTTGAGTCTTTGGTGTTAAATTTGCTGAAAATGTTTGGTACTGTAGATAAACTTTATAAACTCTATTTTTCCTCTCAGGTTGCATAATAATTCTACACATCTAGTAGATATTTCCAATGGATTAAGATTAAATATACTTTTCATCAATAGATCAAGTTTGTATTGTGGAAGTTTCTTTACTTTAGTTCCTATCAATCTGCTTGTTCTAAACACCAACATCCTTCATTTTTAGATTTGTGTATTACTGCAGGTCGTTTTAAAAATAAACCTTACATCTGCCAATTCTCACTGCCTCACTGAGGCAGTTTTAGGCAATTATGTCATAGTTAACACCTTGTAGTCAATGGTTCAGCTATTTCATCCCTAGGCTCCCTCAGAAGTTTGAATGAATACCAGCTGATCCCAGCTGCTTATTATTGCTCATTCTGTTTATTTGTTCTGTAATGTATTTATATGACACCTTCACTTGTGATAAATCGTCCACTACGTCCTCTTTGGCATCATAAGCCTCATGGTGAACAGCCTTTTCTGCTGAGGCTCTGTCACTCTTAGGTGGTCCTGTGTAAGTTTACTTCCTTTTTTTGTGTATTTATGTGTTTCATAGAATCTTAGAATCATAGAGTCATAGAGAATCCTGAGTTGGAAGGAACCCACAAAGATCACCTCCCACTGCCTGGTCACCCCTATGCTGTAGCAAGGAGATTGTTAAAGTCAATTTACAGGTCTTTGCTGCAGCTGACAGCTCCAATTTCTGCTGCAAGGTGTGACTTTTATTCTCTTCCCAGTACACATTTTGTTTTCAAAAACACATGCTATTGAATATTGGTAATTTTGGTTTTTAGCATGCCGTCACTGTAGCAATGAAGTTATCTCCTCAACTTTTAGATAATCTTAAAGGATTTGGGTTTTTCTGTGTTGTTTTTTTTTTCACTTCAGATTTCATTATAGATACTGATTAGGTTTAGCATATAAATTTCTTATTACAACTTGCTTCTAGCTTCTACATAATTTAGGGTCACGTATAATAATTTTGAACTGTTTTGTATTGCTTATGAGGTTGTACTTCATTTATGACCCTCTGTGAAAAAAAAAGCAAAATTATTTCTCGTAGTCTGATTGTGTTGGGGAGAAATAATTTGAAAACACAGTGGAAAATTAAGCGTTCACTGGCCATAAATAGTCCTGTACAAAGTTATCTCTGTCTGTTTTAGTAGCAGTGCAGTATTGTTTCTCTCCTTCTTCATAACCATAACCTTTAGAGACTTTTGTTTTGATATGTACAGCTGGAAAGCTGAGTGAGAAATTTGCTTTCAAAGTTCTTTTTCTGTTAAAAAATAATAATAATAACAACAATAACAAAAAAGACATTCTAGAGTACTAATATATAATTTATGTATTTAAAATCTTTTAAGTGAGATTCCCAGAGCCTCTAATGCCATTGTACTTTTAACTTTCATTTTTGCTTCATCTGCATTGAATCATCTTTTACTACTTAAAACAGAAATTGAGTTTATTGAAACATTTCAGTTCTGATTATTTTTTAATAAAGATGAAGAAGTCTAACCTAATGAAATCACTGGAATGAAATGAGAAATTAAAAAAAAAAAAAATTAATAAGCTGGAGACTTAAAGATTTTATTAAGCCGCATTTTGGTGTATGTTTCTCTGTGTGTCCTGTCCTGGATCAGCAGGGTGAGAAACATGCCATGTCAGGAATGACCTCTGCATCATTATATGGACTTTTCCTGCTCCGTTTCCAGAAGCATGAGTGGCACACACCCCTCATTACCAGTAGTACTTGTGTGTGTGCCTCTGACCATGAGATCCTGCTTGGAGATGAGCTGCAGAGCTGAATGCAGATATTTTTTTTTCCCCCACAGTCCAGACCTATAAATACATTTTGTTGAATGCACGCACATCTGTCAGTCTACCAGGTATCTGTGAAACATCATAATGTACAGGCAGATTTACGATTTATGAGTTTGCAGGCTTTTTCATACTCTTGGAAATGAAATGCTTCCTGCTCCATGCAGATTATCTGATTCAGTGTTGCAGAGTGTAGGTATATGGCTTCCTTTGCAAGTCTCCAGTCTGATGTATGAAGTTCTTTGTGACCGTGCCCCTGCACGTGGATCTGCCAGGGAACCATTGTTTTTCCCATGACCTTGTCCTTTCCAAATAGCCCGTGTTGTTCCAGCGCTGCTTTCCCTTTTTCACTCCATGAGATGAAGCAATTCCTAGAAGGACTTTAGCAGTGCTCCAGCTGCTGCTCATCCCAGCTTGACTCTGCTAATTGCTCTGTGCATCCCTGCTCCTATCCATATGCTTGGAATTTGGAGCCTGCACATCCACCTCATTCAGAGGCAGCAAACTGGTGTAGTGAGAGAGATGTCCTCTCCCTCTCCCTTCCTTGCCAAGCTCAAATCCCGTTCAGTCTTTTTCCTATCTCCCAATGGCATCTCAGCTCCTAGATTTCTAGGCATGAGAGAGAAGTGTGCTTTCTTTTACCCGAGCCTGCAGTGACAGCTCGATGCGGCTGTGATGAGCAACGTAAGGAGCGTCAGGATCACCCCAGTGTGTAGCCCTGTTGCAATTACCCACACAGTTCTCTTGCTTTCACTCCTTCTGTTTTGTTACAAACTTTTTTAGCAGCAGACCATTCCTACCCGCGCACAAACCGTAACATCGCATGACTTCACTCAAACCAGGAGATTTTTGTGCCAAGGTTGTAATGTTGTATCATTACTTCATTGTATCTGTGTGAAAATTTTAATTTCACGCCCTGCGGACTTCACTGTCTCTGTGCTCTCTACTCGTGTTGTTGCATAGAAGGGTAAGTCCCTGGGTCACATTCATTCTGTAGCGTGCTCCTTTTTATTTCTTCTTAGTTTTATTTTTTAAAGCAAGTGTTCTGTTTCCTTTGAGAGATCTTGCTGTAAAGTTAGCTGGAGATTTCTGCCAGAAAAATATTTGCAAGCTTACAGTGCGGATACTAACCACGTTTTTACTAAGTTTCTTAATGTGTGGATATGGATATTCCTAAATATTTACATATTTATATACATATTTATACGGGGTTGTGTACTTACACTATGATGCATTTGTACATGAATAGATTCAAGTGATTCGGTAAAGTATGTGGGGAAGGGAGCAAAACCCCATATTTAAATACATCATCGTGTTTCTCATGCAGACAGTTTGATTTTACTGAATTGCAAATCTTTCTGTGCAGAAGCCCTTGGTTAATGCATGGGTTAGTTTATGGGGCTTTGCAGTTGCAGGCACTGGCAGTTCAAGCTTCCTCGGTTGCACGGTGCCTGTACTGTATGGGCAAACCAGAGTCCAATCCTCAACAGTCTATCCTTGGAATTCTCTCATACACTGTCATGAGGTTTAATATGTTTATGAAGAGAAAAAATAGACCACTATAAAGTCATAGAATGGCTCCAGGGATCATCTAATCCAGCTGCTTGCTCAGGGCAGGGTCAGCTTGTGTTTCAGTTTTCACCCATTACCTCTCATCCTTTCACTGAGAAGAAACTGGCTCTACTTTCTTTCCCTGGCTAATCAAGTATTTGTATGTACAGTAAGATCACCCTGGGTTGCCTTTGCTCCAGGCTGAGCAGTTGGAGCTCTCTCAGGCATTCTTTGCATGCCACATACTCCAATCCCTCAACTGCCTTTTTCTAAATATTAAACTTTGCTCTTTACAGCTCCCTGAAAGGAAGTTGTAATGTGGTGGAGGTTGGCCTCCTCTCCCAAGTAGCAGTAGTAGGATGAGAGGTGATGGCCTGAAGTTGTGCTAGGGTAAATTCTGGTTGGATGTTAGGAAAAATGTTTTCTCAGAAAGAGTGGTGAGGCATTGGCACAGGCTGGCCAGGGAGCCGTGGAGTCACCGTCCCTAGAGATGTCCAGGAATCATGGAGATGTGGCAATGAGGGATGTGGCATAATGGCATGGTGGGGGTGGGCTGATGGTTGGACTAGAAGAACTTAGTGGTCTTTCCAACCTTGAAGATTCTATGATGCTATTCAGGTTTTTGTCCAGTTCCTTCTCTGCAAAGCCGCCTCTCAGCCAATCAGCCCTGGCATGTACCAGTGCCAGGGGTTGTTCCTCCCCAGGTGCAGGACTTCGCATTTCCCATGGCTGAATGTTATGAGATGCTTGTTGGACTACTTCTCCTGCCAGCTGAGGTCCCTCTCTGAACGTTTTCTTGCCCTTCTCAGCCTTGCATTTATTCAGAATGATATAGAAACTTAGTATTAGTCCTGTGAGCCGCTAAGCGCCCTGCCTTATTTTGTGGTGTATCAGTGACGTTATGTAGTTTCTGACAGAAGCGTGGGCTATCCACAGGTGTATGGTTATCGAAAAGTAATCCTGCAGAGCCCGAGATCATCTTTGCTACTTACTGCTGGGAATGAACAAACTAAAATTTCACTTCCCTGCCCATCTGTTCAGCAACCAAAAGTAGGTAATTTATCTCAGTGGGACGCCTACCACCTGTGTAAAGTTTTTGAAAGAGGTTGTTAGCTTGTGATGACTACGGCCAAGGGACACCAGGCCTGAGTGCCTCATACTCTGTGCTTTACTGCTGGCTTTTTCTGTAGGGTGCCTTCTAACTCGGCACTTGCACAGTGTCAAGCCTATTGAGCGCCTGTGTCCCTATCAAGCTCGCATAGATGCCACCTGCTTTGCCACGCAGCATGCACTTGTGCCAGCTGTGTGCAACTCCATGCCAGCGGTCACCCCTCTTTGACATGCTAAACCAGGCACCACCAACACACTGCGTTTTTTTTTACAGCTGTTTTATCTCAGTGGCTTCTCTTGAATTATGTATCCTCATCTTTGATGTATGAAATCTCAGCTGATTTAGAGATTACCCCTGAGAGTTGAGCAGCGCACCTGGAAATGAATGGAGCATCAGATAGTCCCAACCCATCCAACACAGAGCAGGAGGTTTAACAGTGCAAAGCAGGAGGTTTTACAGCAACAGGGTACTGGAATACAATTTTTATGGGAGTGTTGTCTCATCATGTATGGTCTGCACCCAAGCAATCAATACATTAGGATGCTGAGAATTCAAGCTCAGTTGCGGTTTCCTCACAGGAAAAATGGAATGAATGTGATTTAAGGAAGAGTTGATGTGTAAGGAGGATGTAGGAGTTCTGTTTGGGGTAGACACCAAGGGTTTCATTAGATAAGGGACCCAAAATTGTGTGTGCCTCTATCTGGGAAGTGAGCAGAGCAGTGCCAGTTAATGCAGATCTGGCTGGAAAGTAGTTGCTGTCTGATGTGAGGCGTCTGAGTACTTGATGAAGGAAAAAGAAGCTACTGAGCATAAACTACAAATATAATGTCAGCAAAATACAGAATCATAGGGTATGTAAAACTTAACGGCTGTACCCTATGAAGTATACTGAAGTTTCTTCAGAGGGAGTTGGGTCACTCTGCTCCCAACAGAGATTAGACTTTAGATGAACTGCAGGATTCTATTAATTTCTCTTATCCTAACATAACTGTTGTAAAAGATTATGCCAGTCGCTACGCCATTACAATTAATGAGGTTATATCAATTAAGATCTCAGAGCAACAAGTAGAGCTCAGGCTTGTGGTGTAGTCTGGCCAGAAGACGCGCTTTTCACAAGCCGAAATGTGTCCATTCTCTGTATTTTGATGATTACTGTACTTCAAATTTAAATTCCTCTGGATTTCTTGGCAGCTTCAGCCCCTTAGCTCCTCATCACACTATCTGGTGAAGTGACCTTTTCCTGCTGGCTCTCCTGCATCCAGCTCATGACCAGAGAAGACCAGGACGCTATTTTTTGAGAAATGTGCTTTTTAAAGTCAAGTCTCTGACCATCCACTTTCTGCTCACTACTTGGTTACTTCTGTCTTTTCTTTTTTTCTCCCTGTTCCCCACCAAGGGACTACTAGCACAGGCACCCATGGATCAAGAGCTGGAAGATGTTTGCATTTACCTCTGGAGTGCAATTCTGACTGATGGGTTCTTATCAGGGTTGCCAAGTCCATCCATCCAATTGTCTATTTCTGTTTTGAACACCAAGCAACCATAAAGTTGAAAACCACGTTATATTTTTGGAATCTGAAATTTCAGACAATGCATTTATGAATTATTTATGGGAAATGTGTTTTCAGTAATGTGTGGCATAAAATGGAATGAATGCGTATCCATACTTGCCCTGAACTCTGCAAAGTGCATGCTAATAAACAGAATGATAACCTACCATCACTTTTGCCCTGTAAGATTTACAGTGCAAGCACTTTTTTGTGTGGTTTAATTCAAGTCAGTTTGTCAACTTAAAGCTCTAGTGTTTTGTTTTAAAGTACAACTTGGTGAGTGATTTCCTATTACTTAAAGAAATCTAACTGCTTTTTTCCCCCTATTTCAACCAGACTTAGTGTCTGTAAATTTTTTTAGTCATGCTGGCATAAAGCCATGCTAAGTTATGCTTTAATTCATAATTAGAAGGCAGTGGCAACTATGCAGAGCAGAAAACCTCTCATTTAAAATGGCCATTATACAAGATCATGATTTTTCAGAATGATTAAGATATTGAAGAATAACTAAGATATCTGTAGATTTTCAGTCATTTAGAAGTGCCGGGCTTATTTAATTTTTTCAAACCTCCGTGAACAGTTTTTTCTGTAATGACAGCAATACAGGACTCTGTATTATCACAACTTGGTGTTTACTGGTATCTGAATTGTCTAATGGTAACTTGTTTTCACTGGTACAGCTGACAGGGCAGAGATAATTAAGAAACAAAAGAATCTGAGTGCTGGATTTTGCTATTAAACACTCTATGCCACAGCAGAAGAAATTAAGCTGACAAGCAGGAGGCGAAGTATAATACAGATCCACAGGAAGAGTTGGTGTTTAGGTACAGCAATTGACTGTGTATAAAATATTTCACCAAGATAGAAGGAAAAAAGAAAAGAAAAGGGTAAAATAAATAATTTTCAAGCATTCACTGAGGCATCTCATTTCCAAGGTGTCAAATAGAGGTTCTGCAGTACCTATTCATCCTTACACAACAAATTGCAGCAGACAAGGAAGTAGCCCAGCCCCAGTGAGCAAGTAGCAGAACTTCCATTGGCTTCCATAGGGTCATGATTCCACCCCAATATATACTTAAAACTACCACAGCCCTGATTTTGCTCCTCTGCTCAATGAGGTTTTAAATCTTGCACAGCCAGTAGCAGTTCTTGCCACAATGCTTAGAAAGTCAATGAAAGCTCACAGTTCAGTAACTAAATGACAAAGTAAGAAACTTTGGAATCATAAAATGGTTATAAATGCTTGACCTAAAACTCTGCAGATCTTCCAGTGACTGTACAATTGAAGCAAAAAGTTGATTTATTATCTGGCAGGCTGGGAATTTGGACTGAGCTTGAGAAGAAAGGCAGATAGCCAATCCATGTAAATGATTATGGACTTTGCAAGCAGATTTTTTTTTTTTTTCTCATTCTTTCCCCCTGTGCCATGCCCCTTAAAATTATTTTTTTGTTAAGTTATTTAGTACCTACAAAGTACCTGCAAAGTTCTAGCCTCCGTATGGGGGCATTTTCCATGCTATTCTGTCCTAGCTTTGCTGAAAGCACAGTAGGAAAAAGAGATGAAACATGAAAAAGAAATCAAAACCAAGGAGCAAGACCTGGAATGGTAGAGTAGAGGTGCAGAATTTCATTGTACCATACATATGCAAACCCTTTGTCAGGGGCTTTAGCACATTATAAAAGAAAAAGCACAATTTTAAAGATGATTCATTGAATTAGAGCTTGCTTTGAGGGGAAAAATGCTTGGGGCCAAACTTGTAAGAGAAAAAAAAAAAAAAATTGAGAAAAAAGGCTGTTAAGGCAGGAGAAGTAGGGGGATGAGGTATGGCAGAAAATATGATGACAGCTTAGTTTTGGCCCATAACAATAAAGGGTGAAGATCTTGCTGGAGATATGCTGTGATGACAGAGTGCTTAAAGGGAATAAAAGCTAAGCATGCTCTGAAGTGCAAAGTTATTATGTAATATCACGGCAGAATCAGGGCCTCCAGTGCTGTACATAGACTGAGGTTCATTTTCTGATCTGAAGAGCTTTCAGACTTGATGAGACAGAAATGGGTGTGTGGGAGGGGAGAGAAGGACAATACAAACAGAGTGATTGCAGAGGTGGTTGTTAAACTCCATGGTAGTTCCATGGTTCTGTAATTTCTTTCTTTTATACTAAAACTTCGTTCTAAATTATTCTTCTGTCGCTAGCAGATATGATTTAAAAGGTTTCTTTACTTCCCAGCACTCAAGTCTTTGTTCACTCTCCCTGTTCCAGAATTATTACAACCTCAGTTATGCCAATTCAGCTGCCTGCAGCTATGCCTTAAAAGAAACGATCTGTGTTTTTTGTTGTTTTTTAAGTACTAAAAGCACACGGAGACAAAAACAATAAAGCAGTCCTTTCAGTTTGACAGGTTGGTAACATGGCAGCAAAGCCTGAGTGAAAGTCCGGTGAAAAAATACCATAAAAGGCTGAGTTACCAGGAGTAAAAAGATAGGGGAACTGAGGGTTGGGAGCACTGAGGCAGACTGTGGAAAGGTGAGGAAAGCAGGTGTTAGTCTCTGACTAGTGGTAAGTGAAAATGACCTGTTTAGCAATGAGAAATGAGAGCAGCAGTAGCTGTTATTTCACTACTAACAGCCGGTTGGATGTTATCATAGGTGAAGCCAGGGTGAAAACTGCAAAAGAAAAATCTCTTATCAGCTCTGACTTAGGACAAAAGTTTGAGATGCTGATGTGGATCTCAGTATCCTGTAGCACACCGTCTCTGCTTAGTGTGTGAAAGACAGGGTTAAGCCAGCCAGCAGTGCTCAGCCTCTTTGAAGACCAGGTCCTCTTTAGCTCTTTACTACTGCCCCATAATGCTGCTGAGCATAGCTCATTTTGGTTAGTGAGGATGTAAGTCATTACCAAATGATGATGCTTTTCTCTGTGTTCTCCCACGCAAAGGCTGTAATCTCTGATGCCATTTGCCTGAAGATGTAGAGATAATAGTAACCCCACAAAACGAGGCGTTCCTTTCGCTGATTTGCAGGTCTTACAGCATACAAGCAACGTGTTACACTGCAGCGTGTCACTCTAATTAGGAGGGGCACAAGAGTCATGAAACGGCTGCAAAAAGGCCGTTGGCTGACTGTTTGGCTGTTGGAGAGAGCTGGTCTCCTTTTGGCTTCTGTGTAACCACGCCAAGGGAACGTGGTGCTGGTCTCTGGATGATGGTTTGCTAGAAATACACTGACAAAGATAGGAGGAGAATGGCAAAATCTGTTGCTGTGCAAGCGGTATTGATTTATGAGAGAAGATTAAAATATGTGTGGCTCAGATAAATGTTGTCTGAGACTGGAGCAGAAGGGAGGAATGTAATGTTATTCAAATACTTAAGGAGTATTTGTACCAAAAGTGGAGATGGCTTGTAGTGTGAAACTGGGAGGAAGAAAAAGCCTCTTTGGCTATCTGTAGCTGAGTATCAGAAACGTGTTCATGTAGTGTGCTCTTTGTTGCATAGTTTTTCCTCCTACCAAACTCCAAAGCAAAAATCTGTGCAACTATTTGCTGTTTTGAATGCTTGCTCTTACAGGTGGTTGTGGAGTCAGACCCCCTAATTCTTACCAAGGCCCTTTAGGTTATGCTGTAGCCTATAAATAAGTAATAATGGTAATGATAGTGTGAGATATATTTGACTGTGGAATGGCCTCCCAAGGAGAATAGCAAGGGGCTGATTGTTAGCAAAAAGTGTTAGGAAGCACACTGTAGGGAATTGTTCTCCGTCAGCGGGGAGATGGCTGGATGATCTAATAAGTCTTTTCCTTCTCTAGGTTATGGTTCTGTGAAAACTGCCTCAGAGAATTCTTTAAAGTCTCTGATACCATAAGCTCTCTATTATGTGGGTGTGGGTTTTACAGCACTCCGGGAGGCTTTTGCTGAGGACATTGTAAATATATTCTGTTTTACATTGTGTGATGTATTTTAAATAAAAGACTTAGATCTTTTTTTAATTGCTTTGAACTATTCTTCAGTCTGATCTTTTTCTTTAAGAACTGAGAAACTTTGAGATACTTTTGGAAAATACAGACCCATTGTAGGCAACCTGGAGTTGTCCCAACCTGGAGTTGTTTTAAATACATACAGGACTGCTTAATTTGCCTCCTCCTGTTTCTCGTGGTAAAGTGTCAATTCTGAGTCCCAACCCACATGAACATGAAATGAGAATCTCAGGCTAACTGGCATAGTCCCTTTGTCTCTGATTCCTTGTTTAATCTTTTTCATCCTCTTGATGTTTTAGGCTCAAAGATTGCACTTCACTGTGTACATTTTTGGGAGGTTTCAGCATCTTGAGAAGTCAATACAAGGGATTATCCCCCAGGGTGTTATTTGGTCACTGAAGATCAGGTCACGTGAAAGGCAAGGTCCCCTATCTTGGCTTTCAGGGAATGACTGCAAAATCAGTTTCTCTTTTCATCTTTCATTTCCTATCCAGCTAGTTTCTGGTGTTCTGGTGTTGATATGTTCATCTCAGGCTTGCTGGGCCAAATGGCATGATGGCTAAAACCTGGATTATACTCTGTATAACAGGGAGGGAGAGAAGGAAGAATGAAACATCAGGTAAGACCTCCGCATCGTGAAACAGGAAATCTAGTGACACAAAGAGGATCCACTGAACATAATATATTTGAGTTCTCAAAAGGCCATTGCCAAGACTCAGCACCAAAGCACCCAGGCTTACGCAGGATTAGGGGAAAGTCCTTCTATGCATTTACTGCTGATTTTGTGATAACAGGCAAAGGGACTTAATGTTTATTTTTCATGATGCAGAAGAGTTGGTAGCAGGGTGTTTCGTTGTCAGAATGGTTCTTCATCAGTAAATTGGAGCAAGAAGTGAACAGTGAAATATTCTGGATAACCTAATGTTTGTAGATGGATAACCTAATGTCTGTAGAGTACTTTCAGGTAGTCAAATGTCATGCATATGGCAAGGAACTCCAAAAAAGCATCAAAACTGATTGGTAGAAAGGTAATTTGCATAGGGAAGAGTGGTCAGCAGTGTGCCTATTTGATACTGAACTCAAGAGCTGTTTTTTTGCCATTTGTGAAGTCAGAGGCTCCACAAAGCTTCACAAAAGCTTGTAGATATACAGGCCTTGGTGTACTTGCACTTTGAGTACTTCTGGTCTCTGCCTCTTAAGAGAGAGATTGTGGGTGCTAGAAAAGATGCATGGGACAATTAAAGTGATCAAGGGGATGGAGCAACTACTGCACCAAGAGGGACTGAAAAGCTGTTGACACTGGATAGGAAAAGACTGAATGAAAATACTAACAAAGTTTGCAAAATAGTAAAGGTGAGGGAAAAATTTAAAGTGGAACTGTTGTTCATCAGATGCTATCACATAACTGCAGTCAATCCTTAAAAAGCATTCAGTGAAACTAGAGGACAAGCAAGAGGGTGTCTTTCCATAGCAGCGAACATCTTGTGCTTGCTGTCACGGGATATTGCAGGGAACGGAGGATGAAAAATAAATCGGACAGATTTGTGAACAACACATTGTTGAAATGACAGCCAGGAATGTAATGTCCATCATCCCTAGTGTGAGAATTGTGGACACAAGAATAAAGATGGCAGAAAGCAGCTAGGACTTGAGTTTGGATAGAGCTCAGCCTTTTTTCTATAGAGCTTGGCTTCGCTTCTGGGGGGTAAGGAGTCATTGCAGCTAGTATTTTCCATACGGCCTCACACTGTATTGCTACTGTGTTGTCTTCAGGTTTTGGGGTCGTTTGACCACTGAGGCCATTTCCTTATCTGCATACGTATTGTCTGCTGTGGAAGCTGCTTTTATTTGCCCTGTTTGTTCCAATCAAGTAGGGATTTGACATTTGCTTTATAATAGCAATAAGCCTGGTTTCCTTTTCTGTAAAATGGGTCTTTTCCCTACCCCTTGAATGTGTTTTTAGCCGTATTTAGCATTTGTAAAATGCTTGGAGGCAGATGATGTTTTATGAATACAAAATAGTGTTGGGCTTTGTACTTGGGCACAATACTGTACCGTAATTCAAAGGCAATTCATGTAACATTAGTAAATCACTTTGAACTTTATGTTGAAAATATAAGCAGTAGTATAAAAATAAACCTTTTTATTTCCTCTGGTATATACAGTTAAATAAAGTAAGCCTATATAGCTACTAATCTCCAAAACCGTATTGCCAGTATGCTTTGTTGAAATGCCATCACCTTGCAGAAGAGACATTCTGTGTTTTGTACACATTTATGGTTGAAGAATAAATTTTCAGAGACCGTAAATGAAAAGATATCTCTGAACATAGTGATCAAATAATATCTGACAGTGCTTGTTTAAAGAAATATACATATATCTCACTGTCGGAGTATTTATGACTCTAATAAGTTTAGTTATTTTGCCTCATGGGGAAATTCCTGCTCCTCCAAATATCAAGCTTGTTTGGTGTTGTGCTGTTTTTACAGGAAGGAGCGAATGATATTATTAGTTAAATGGGACTGCACAATGTGGAAATACAATAGTGTGGTTTAAAAATTGAACAGCGTGTAAGAAATATATTTTACCAGCAATGGGAAATAGACAAATATTAAAAATTCAGTGACATATCCCAAAAGTCTAAACAAATGAACAAACAACTCTGTTCAGCTGATTGATACCAATATACTCTGATGTTCCCTTCAAAAACACCATTTTGTCTAATATTCTGATCATCAGCTGAGTTCTGTGCATCGTTTTGCATAACCTGACCATTTTGTAGGTACCGTACATTGCAGGACCGCTGCCTCTGGTCGCCCCATGTTTTTTTTTTTTTAAATAGAATGCTGAATGGTTTCAGGTGATTTCTCAGCAACCATCCTAGGAATAAGTGGTCTTATGGTTCCCAGAGCAACAGCCACATTTGCGTTTGTCATAAAGATGTGAGCGCTTTCCTTGCCATTCAGGTCTGAAGCACGGCACAAAGGACGATGCACCTTTGGATGCTCAGAGCGCTGTCTCCCTGCTGCACAGGCAGTGAAACAGAAATGCAGTGGAGTGTGTTTATTTTTATACTATTTTCTTCTTTAAAACCTGGACGCTCAGAGAGCTGCTCTGAATCACAGTGCTGTCTGGTATTTCCTGTTACCTTAGCAATGGACTACAGAACTCTTATACATTGAGCATTTGCAAACTTTACAAGATACTGACTTAATTAGAAGCTAATGCTGAAAGTTTGCAGTATAATTTCCTCAAGCACTTTAGCAGCTGAGGAGACAAATTTCCAGAAACCTGTATTAATTGTACACAGGAGATTAGGAGAGCACTGTAATCGTGCTGTGCAGTGCCTGACCAGGACACAGCTCTGCACTGAGACAGCTACAATGGGTTGATTCTTGTCTTACCTGTCTCTCAGACAGGTTGGGATTCTCCATGTTTCTCTGTATGGAGCTTTATTTGGGGTTTTACTTTGTACATGAAAAAGAAAGGGCAATTTTCTTCACTGCAAGAAAAGCTTCAGCTCCTACCTTGGTCTGTTCTCTTTGCAGCTGTTGCTACCCTCTTTGTGTGGTCCTGCCTTCGTTACGCTTTGTACACCCACTGTTTGCATTCCCTCTCCTGATGAAATTTATGAAGAACTGCTTAGGCCTATTTTCTCCAAAGCCTAGCAGCTATATAGCTTCTAGCCCAAGCTTACAGACTTTCACAAACTTTATTATCCCGTGATGAAACATACAAATTTTCAAGTTCATGACAGTTACATGAAAAAACGTACCTGGAGGAAGTGCCAAAGCCAGGCTTAGAAAAGATGTTTTCCAGTCTGTTGTGATGTAATTGCTGACTTTCCAGTAAACTAAGAAATGTAGCAGAAAGGTAAAGAGACTGGATTATCACTGTTTTTGAAGGGACAGTTGCCTGTCTCATTTCCATGCTGCTGAAAGGGAAAAACCCATGAAATAAAATGTACATAAGCATCTGGCACTGATAGGACATTTGGTTGTTCGGTTGAGCGTCCATACATGAGGAATTTCTGTATCTAGCTTAACATCTGATGCTGGTACTTCTGCAAAACACACGGGATTTTTTCCAATTTGGGAAGCATGAGCAGCACAGGGACACTCTTGGCTGTTAATTTCCATTAAAAAAACCACTCAGTATTCACAAGCCAAGTTTGCCAGAGCAGTCTTTATGTTTGAAACATTCTGACTTTGGGTGCCTGATGTTGCAGCTTTGACTTCACTGGTGCTACGAAGTGTGATCTTAATCTGATTTTACTTACTCATTTATTCAGATCATGGAAGGAATGCATATGCAGTTTTTAGAGAAAGTTTCATTTCAGGAGTTGAGCATTCAGGCCGTGTCTCTTTAAATGTTTGGATACAAATAAACAGAGAGAAAATTGTCTTTGCAAGCTTCAAACCATTCTAGGTCTAGTCGGTTGCCTCCAGCCAGATGCTGTCTGATGTTGCCTAGACAAACTAGGGCAAGCCATTATCATTGGATTAAACACTAAATACCTGCAAGGAGCATTCTCTTTATCAGATAGAGCTCTGTTAGCAGAGTTCATTCACTTTATTGCATACATAACTGTGGTGTCAAATAGACTGATTTACAACACCTGGTCTTTTACATAATCTTTGCTATTTGCTGCTCTTGTAATCTGCCAAATCATTTAGCCTTCCTGATAGCAGAAATGCTGTAAAACTTAGATAAACTTGCAGAAGAAATGAACTCCAAGGTACTGCTGAAATCTAGGGCCTGCACGTTTACTATAAATGCACTGGCTGGTTTGGTTTCTCCCTACCTAATCTGTGATTAAATGTGGCTGCCGGAGAAATTGAAATTTTATGATAGCACTACAGTCAGAGGAGATAAGCATTTGTATGCTAGACTAGATTAATCTAAAAAGTTTTAGGTGTGGCTAATGAAACCAGTGTATGTGTTAACTGGTTTTCTTTGGGTTCAAAGCATCTGTGTATATCTGTATAGACTCATTCCCAAACGTTTTCTGCATGGAAAGTCTAATATAGCTGTGTGCTAGTTTTCACTAGCAGTAGGGCTTGTTCCATTATACAGTGGAGATATCTTTAAGTTTTTAGAGGATACTTTCTGAATGCTAATACGAACAGCAGGCATGTATGCAGTGGTTTAGCATGGCTACCTATGTTCTTCTGAAGCTCTTGGCTAGAGTAACTGTAGGGCATCACGTTGGAGCAAGGTTAGCTGTTTGCACAGACCATTTGAAACAAAATGAAAGCTCAATTTTTTTGTTTTGAGTCACTCATTTCTGGCTATTAGGGGTGATTTGAACAGATAGACGATAGAAAGTCATGTAGACAAGTGCAAAATATGAAAGAATTTTACAAAGTGAGTTTCTGATTGGATGAAATATAAGCTAGTATGTCTGGAGGAAACTAATGCAGACTGTTAAATAGAAGAGAGAGCACTGAGATGCAGTTATATTGAGTCAGGCTGTATTAGGAATGATGACCACCATCAAATTGGAAGGAACAATAAATATTAAAGGAAATGAAAGAGTTGACTTTTTGGAGCAATAAGAGCATAACTAACGATTGCCATTAATGTCGGTATTAACCTATCAGTGCCATAGTTAATTCTCTGAGTTAAGTGTCTTAGTATCTTAGGTTAGCTTGTCATGGTCAGTTTTCTGACGGCGGTTGGCATGTAACTCACTGCTGGAGCTAATGAAAAATATTTCACACGGCTGTGCTAGTTCAGGGAAGAGAGCCACTTTACCTCCTGCTGCACATGACGGTACTGGACAACGCAAGTAGTAATCTGCGTCTGGGAATTCCATTGACCTCTGCTAATCTTTCACTTCAACAAACTATTTTGAATATTCATACTGGAGAATATTTCTACTTAAGAATCCCAGCTGGCTGATTTAGTTTCATAGTCTTCTCAGTCCTCCTGTGCAACTCAAAGCAGGAAACAGATTGAGATGTTTACTCACACTACAGATGAAGTCTTTCTGCTTACAAGGCAGGGACCTTATGGGGACCAACCAGTTACACTCATACCTTAGGTTGGGTGCTGTGAATAATGTTCTCTGCGTGTAAGTTATTGAGTGTGTGAATTATTTCAGCATTGGCAACATCAGACACGTCAGTGCTAACAACAAGTTGGAATGAAAGGGACTTTTGGGTAAAACTCGTGAGTGATATCTCTTGTATTAGAGAACAGGCTCCCAGGGAGGCAGTGGAACCAGTATTCTTTAGGACATTTAGGTTTGGACAGGAGAAAATACATTGTAATGATCAATCCTATGCTGGTATTTAGATCAGGTCTTGTCTTGTGTGAATATTAATAGGAAGCCTGTTTAAAGCAACTGCCATTATTCAGTGTGTGTTACTAGCTAACAGTGGTTTGCAACCTTCCCCCACATCTGTACTCACACTTAAAGGACAGCCTGAATAATGTCTAGCACCTTTGCCTTCTCTCATAGTGCCTGAAGTGTTGATTTTGTATTGCCTTGTTTAGATTATATTCCTTCAGTGCTTCCACCAGACAGACTCCATATAGTGCATAGAGATTTACTGGAAGCACGTGTAGTTTGTGGCAATAATAATAAAGTCTCCTGCTGTTTTCAAATCCCCGGGAAACTAAATCAAGTGTAGAGGTCTATTCAAAAAAGTGCAGCATGCATATAAGTCACTTTACCATTACCTGTGTGGGTCCGCCTTGTACCTGTTCTGTGTACTTGGCTGTCATATCTCTGACTTCAGTCCTCAATCTCCGGAGTGTGACTAAGACATTACACACATCAAATGGAAAAGCCGATGAAATTGCTTAAAATAACCCAAGAACCCATGCTTTGCTCACCTCTTTTTTACCACCTCTGCATTGGTATTCCTCACAGGAGCTTAGATAACAGAACTCATTTTGGGCTAATGGACCCCGTCAGACAAGTGTAGATCTACTTTGAATGGTGAAGATGGAAGGGCGGGATTCAACTCCTACGTGATGACGTGATGCTTAATGGATCTTCAACTTCTTTGTGTGTTTCTGTAGGTATGAAGCTTCTCTTCTTGACATGATTCAAGCTATGAGTCCAATATCTGCCCCTGGACACCACTACAGAGAATCCTACGAGAAGAACAAAATGCACACGCCTGGTCGTGTGAATCACAGGTCATCATTTTGGTGCCAGTCCCCTCGTGGTTCCAGAAGCAGAGCAGGAGAGTTAGAGGAGAGACGGCTGCTGGAGGAGATTTTCTTCATTTGACACTGCTCCCCTTTTATAGAATTTGTAGTACCTTTTTATTTCTGATTTGTTTGTTTTTAAGTACCATTTTTAAATTATTTGAGCAACAACAGATTGTCTTCCTTCTTCTAAAACACGGTTAATTAGCATCTAGTTTCGTTTTGGATTTAGTAATCATGCTGCAAGGATATTTTGGGGATACACCAATCAGAAAGCGTTAAGATTTTTTTTTTCTGAATCTTTCATGTGCCAAGGAGTCATTCTAAAATAGAATTTTTTTCATCTACAACGTTTTCTAATAGATTGAAGTCACAGTTTTGCCAGCTCCATATCAGAAGTATATTTCATTATCGATTTTTAGCTCTAAAGCAGTTTGCAAAAACTGCCTAACATTCAAGAGCCACAATGTTCAAAGTAGATTATTTTCTAATTAAACAAGTCTGTTTAAAACCTGGCATATTACAAAGGTACAAGCACTTTACTACTTTTGTCAATGATTTTATGATCTACTTTTCCCTTCAGCATTCTGGTATTTAACACGCTGCATTTTTAGGGGTTATATCATAAGCTCAACTATACAGTGTCAAATAATATGAATACATGATGTTGCAGGTTGATGTATTAGGCATCCATTTGAAATACATTCCTCTTTAAATCAGTGCTATTTGACATAGTTTGTGTACTGGAAGACCTAAGCCTGAAATAGCAGTACACGGTCAGATCTTGTAGTGGTCCAAAACCTATGTGATGTACTTCTCAAGATGAAATATATAGCAGTGGTAGGATAAGAACAGTCTTAAGACATTTTCACTAACTTGCACTATTTTGATCCGGTATCCAGGCTCCATTGTAAATAAGACAAATCAGTAATTATTTCCACCAGCAGCTTGCAATGCACATTTCCCTGCCGGCTTTAATTATTCATGCTATATCTATTTCAGTTTATTTAAATGCACTTCCATCTACTGCATGTACTTGGTTATTTAAAGAAATGTGCAGAATTGGTAAAAATGACTGCAGATTACAGGATTAATGGTCATTTTCTCCACAATGCAGTGTTCATATTTTATTGTAACAGTAGCCACCGGCATGTGTTCCTAGAAATATGAGGCTAAAATACTCATTTTGCACAGTAAAATTGCAGCGAGGGAAAGGTAGAATTGAGCCAATATGGGCAAGTTCTAGACCATTTGCTCCCAAACACTGCTTCGTGGGCCAGTGCGGCTTTTTTGACAGTCTTTTTAGGCAACCGTGCTGATCTTAATGGCAGCGGGCTGCTGGCCTGGTCCTTGGGGTATCGCTGCTCCCTGCCACCAACACGCTCTTGTGCAGTGCTTGGTACTCCTGTGCTCTGCAAGGAGCTAACAAGGCTCAGCAATGAGGTCCTCTGTGCCTCTCCGATGAGAGCATGCACTGTGCAGAGCATCGAGCGCAGACCCCCTGGCAGCATCCTGCTTTTATAGCAATGAAATAAAAGGAGAATGAAGGAGGAGATGAACCATAATTCTGAGTTGTTTCACTCAGGCTCTGTCTTAATCACAAATTAGGTGATATCTTTTCCATGCATCCCAGCAGAATTTTAAAGGCTGCTCGGAGGAGTTTACGGGAGGGAAGCAGCATTACTGGACCAGAAAATGACTACTGTAGAAAGACCCCGCTTGGTCTGTCCTGCTGTCAGTGAGACATTTTAGTTCTTTCTAATATACCCATCTGCTGTTAAGTGCCCCCCTAGATCTGCTCCCTCGACCTGTGAAGGCCCCAGAGACGTAATAGGTGCTCTGACACAAGTACAGCAGTTGGGGCAATAGATTTTCTCACTCAGCATGTGTCTGCTGGGCAAGCAGTCTGCTTCCTTAGGAAGGCAGGGAAAGGATGGGGAAGGAAGAGAAAAATGTACAAAGAGCAACAGGAAAAGCATAGAAAACCATGAAAGCAATGACCGACACATAGATCTTAGGGTTTGGGGATTTTTGTGTGTGTAGTTTGTTCTGGTTTTGTTAAGGTTTGGCATTTGTAAAGAAACAGTTCTCTGATTTCAGTCCAATTGCTTCTCTTCTCTTTTCCACTTTGACTGAAACTTTAATTGCCTTTTCTAATAAGTGCTAACTGACCTTTTGAAAAAGCAAAATATAGAAGTATATCTCTTAAAAGGTGCCTTTGTGTACCCAGTCGAGAACACTGCATGGGAGCATTATGTTCTTTGGTTCTTTGTGGGTGCCAGTATAAAGCTGCTTTAGGATTCATTACAATCCATTTTGTCCATTAACAGTTCTAATTCTGATGGTGACTTTTGACTCAAATCTATATTTTGGTAGTAGCTCTTTTTAAAGTGACATTGTCGGGGTTGCAGGTTCTACACTCAAGGTGCTGTCCATCAGTCAGAGCTACACAGGAGGCATACCTTCATGTAGGCAAGAATTCTAGAATTGAGATAGCTGAAATATCTGATGGATGAAAACCTGCATGTTTTAACTGTCTGTGAGATATGAACCGAGAAGCAAAAGCTATTAATTTGGCGGACCCTGTGAAAAATCATTTTTTATAATGCCGGTTCTTGCTCTAGTTATCAGCAGTACATTAGGAATAGTGTTTAGCAGTCAGTGCAAGCAAAGATATTTTGCCATGAGGCACTACAAAGTTGAAGTTATTAAAACATTTATAGCCTTAGAAAAAAAATCAATGATTGTCAAATAGGAAAGGACAAAATCAGTATTTGGGACTGGGAGGGGAATTGTTTTCCATCTGCTAAAACAGTAGAGGAAATGCTAAAATTAAACTAGCAAAAGCAATCACTTGACAGTGTCCTTTTAGTTTTAAGCTCCTATATTAGGAAGCTGCCACTGGGGAGGTAGTCCAGCCACAGAATGTTTGTCCAGAGTGTTTCCAGTTAACACGCTTCAGCTGCATGCTGGGCTGTGTTCTGCCTGAGACTTTGTGGAGTAACATGACTCCTGCCAAGGCTGCTGCCCACACCTTCATTTTGTGTTCTTCCCAAGTGGCTTGTACATGTGCACTGCGCATGTTTGTGTGCTCATTGCTTTTGTGCACCTTGCACGTGGCGGACCTGCAGCAATCATGCCCTTTCCACTTGTAGCCTTTGAAGTGTCACTGTTGAATAGCATCTTGAACGTATATTTATAAATGTATGTGAGGTCTTAATCTAATAAATTATCTGGGGATTTCATTTAATCTTACAGACTTCTGTTTATTTGAATGATTTTCTGGTGTCTTTTGTCCGACTCAGATGTAATAAATGTCATTGATAAGTGTTCCACTTTCCACACCATCATATCATGTGTATTCTGAGTCTTCATCAGCTTGCTAAACCAGATGAAGAAGTAGTTTTAAGCCCTCTCTTTCTCTCCAGGACATGGATATTGCTGTGAAAATGAGTGAGACTTCTTTTGGAGCTTGAAGTCTGGGGGACAGATCTCAAAAAGAGAGAAGTGGGAAGCCAGCAGCATGCACTGGGACAGAAAGGTGGAGTTAAAAAGGAAGAAAGGATGGAGATAAAAACAGGAAAGGACAATGATAGTAGGGAGAGAACTGAATCAAAGGATGAGAGAAGCCAGCTCTGAAGGTGGAGAAAAGTTGGTAAATGATTATAAGTTGATGAGGGAGAAATGTCTTCCACCACTGGTTCCCAGCTGAAGCATATGGCCCCCTATCCTTTTCCAGATCACGTTCCTGCATTTGGGGAGCTACTGTCCAAAGGATAAATGGTAAATAAGGAAAGGAGGAAATGACCTAGCTTCGTCTGCTCTGCTGTAGAAAAGCTTGACGGAGAGACCACACAGAGAGTAGGAGAATGAAACCTGGGTATAAACAAGGCATGGACTGAATTTCATTGCTAGCAGCAATGGCGGTGTGAAATTAGATTACAGAAGAATGTGACAGTGGATATAACAAGAATCTGAATAAGGGAGAAACAAGAAAAACAAAATTTGCAGTGATCCACTGAGCTGTGGAGGTTTGGTGCTAAGAAAAAAGAGGAAAGGGCTTAGCTATGCTTGAAAGAGACTGAGCCTGAGATATCGAAAAGATATCCCTTAAAAGCACACATGAGCCCAGGGTTAAACTCCAAAAGTTGCAACAGAGATTTTCTGAAATGCAACCTCCAACGGTGTTTCAGTTTGTACCATCTGAGGGCGAGAGAGCACAGCCTGGTTAGTTAGTAACCTCCTTTTTCACTGTTACCAAATTTATGAAATTGTGTGCTAATTAGTGTATGATTTATAAATTTACATAACTGCCTGCTACATAAGACAACACAGAATATTGAATGAGGTGATTTAAACCAGCAGAAGCACTGAAGTTTGCTCTGACTGGATGTCTGTCCTCTGGAAAATACCTTCCCAATACACAGCTGCTCCCCACATCTCTTGAAGTCTGAACTGCTCATGGTGACAATAAATGTTTCACTGTAATGTGGCACCACGCAGCTACCTTGAGGCTCTTTGTCATGGCTGTAGCAGAGATTTCACCATGGTGCTTGTGGAGGGTGTCTAGAAGCAGAAGTCCCCTAAAAAAATAGCAAGAAACTCAACTTGGCCTGGTTACAATTGGCTAATGGCAACTCCTACGGTTGTTCACAGGGATTGCTGCTGTGTCCCAGCTACAGCAAGAGCTTATCTAAGGAATGGTGTTTGATTCCCAGCTTGGAAAAGCCACTTTTGCCTTCCTGTGCATGCTCTCATTTAGCAGAAGCTGAGACTCAGACTTTATGTATTTTCAGGCCTGAGGGGGTCATATCAGGCTTTGGGAAACTAAAGTGGAGAAACTTGGATGTCACTGACAGATGCGGCCCTGATGAGGTGGGAGGTGCCAAGATAGCTTCGGCACACAAACCAATCCATGGGCTGCAGAGGCAGCCTTGAATCTCTTGTTTCTTTGCTTTTGGAGTCCTGAATATATGAAAAACCAAACAAACCCCAAAAAACTCACTTTATTCATTCATAGCATTCAATAACCAGCCTTAGAGCATAACATTCATTCTTTCTGATCTCCTGTCTGCAGAGAGGAGGAAAGCAAAAAGTCCGACAAAGTTGTCTTTCTTGATAGCTTCCTGTCAACTACCTTAAAGCACTGAAGAGAGGAGGTGGTTAGTGTCCTTGTCCAGTCACAAAGTGACGAGTGCCATGAGCATCAAGGGCAACGTGGGAAGCCCACTTCTCCTTTAAGTCTGGTAAGGAAGGAAACGGTGAGGTGGGTTCACAGACACAAAAGCTGTCTGTGAGATATTTGCACTAAAGTTTTAAAAGCACCATGTCACAGCCTCACAGTGTTTAATTATCTGCTTTGAAACTGCATTATTTTGAGGTTGAATTTCCCTAGTTTTAGTTTCCAGTGGGAGGATCTACTTGTGCCTACAGAAGCAGGACTGCAGTTCTACTGTTAGCAGACAGCAAGTACCCCCATAGGCATTCTTCTTCAACCCCTGCTCAGCCTCCTTTGAGCGTCCTGCCATAGTGTTTGTTTTCCAGTGCCTGTTTTTGAATTTATGCACCTGGAAAGGTTTTAAGTGTAGCAGGATGCCGAATTCCAGTTACCATGGCTGTGAATGGGGATGAAGTGGCCTTATTCTCTACAGTATTTCCTTTTTGACACTTCCAAGAGCCTTGTTTGGAGGTGTTGGCTGGGTACCTGGTCTCATTGCACTTAAGATCTTTCTTGGAAGCAGAAAGTCTGAGAGTGAAACCAGGAGACTGTTATATTTAGAAGAGTTGAGGAGGAAGAAATAATGTGAAGCAGAAATACTAAGCAGAAAAAAAAGCATAGGATTCAATTTAGAGTGGAAGGTGAACTTGGGCTTTGCATCTGTGAACTCAGCCACTGAGAAAACAATCTGAAAGACTGCTTAGTGGCAATGGGGAGAGCCAGACAGCAGAAGCCTTCTGAAGGGGAGGAGTGAACAAAGCAGGAGGTGATGATACCTGATAGCAACACAAACAGACAAGAAGACTTTGGATCTGCAGGTGAGGAGGCGATGACACCTCCAAATTGCACAGGAAATGGCTCCTTGTCAGTGGATCTGGTGCCCCTGTTTTTGCACTAGTGCCTTCAGCACAGGGATCTCATTACCAGAGAGTTTACTGGCAGATTGGAGGGATTTCAGTGAGGAGTAATAAAAATGATCAGGGACTGCTGGAATTGACATAATGAGGAAACAAGATGAGAAGAGTCAGATATTTATAGCTTGGGTGAGAGAGACAATTAAAAGGTGGGATGGGAGATGGACTGGGTGACCTGAAAGCCTTGTCTGTATCTAATAGCTTCTCATCGTCTGCTGTACAGAGGGCTTGAATTTACCAAGGCTGTCAATCTGGCTCTTAACAGCCCTAACTTCCCATGTTGAAAAGCTCAGGTGGGTGTGCTCTGGCTGTACTGACACTGTCAGAATGTCACTGGTACTGTACTTTGTTTTAAAAAAAAAGAAAAAAACAGTCATCAGCCACGTTGTGGAAAAAATTGACACTTTGACAGCAAAGGAAAAAAAAAATTAGACCTTCATAAAATGAAAAGCCATTGAAGTCCTTCCTGGCGACTGAATGGATAGGGCTCCCAGGGTGTTAAAGTGTTGACTGAGCTCTTCTTGCTGTCTGCGGGTTGGTCTGCCGAGGAAGGTCCTTTTAGAGGCAAAACCCTGCTTTCCATCTATGAACATGGGCTCTTGTCCTTGGGCACAGGGCCCAGGGTTTGCTGGGCGTGAGAGCTGCAGCAGCCTGGCCAGAGATACCCTGGGTCCACAGGCAAATTAAGCACTGCTGCCGTGCCTGCGGGAGGCACTTTGGGGAAATATCCACGTGGTGTTGGTTGGGTCTGGTGGCAGTGTCTGTGCTGTTTTAATGATACCTGTGTGCAAAGGCCAGTGCGGCTTTCATCCATTTCACATCAGTCTGACATTCACAGAACAGACATAGCCTAGGGTGGTGGAAAGGAGAGAAAGATGACCAAAAAAAAAAAAAAAAAAAAAAAAGAAAAAAGCCAACCACTTTTTACTACAATTTCCATGCTTCTGAGCTGTGATACCAGGCTGTGGCTGAGCAACAGTAATCTTATCCAGCATACTGTTGATTTAAGCCTCTTGGATTTATATAACTTTGGAAATGGTAAACTATATTAATTTGCTGTGTTTTCAAGGGAAAGTTATTTATTGAGAGACATTTTTAACTCAAGTGCCAGGAGCCTTAAATCATTATAATAAATTCATGCTATTCAGGGTTTCTTACATTGTAATAAATTTGTTTTAAACATGAATGAGGAGATCCATGATTTCTTTAATATACTGTTATGTATTTCCTTTCAAAATGACACAGCTCACTATATCAAGTGGGAGAATAATAGTGAGAGATTTACAGTACTTAAGAATAACACAGCCCAGGAATGTGACACGTTAACCAACGGCGGGCAGGGGCTGGCGAAGGGGACCCACCACTGCCAGTGGTACAGGAGAGCTCATGGTGACAAAGGGTCAGGGTGGGAGGGCTCAGTAAGAAGCTCCCTGCAGGATGGGAATCACATCCAAGCCTGAGTCACCTCTGTGTTGGCATGAAAAGTGCACGTGAAACACCCAAAAGGTGATGCAGAGTGCTTGCTGCCACTCACCCTCCCCATCACGGCCTTGGGCGCTCACCTCAGCCACTCCTCAGGAACCTCATCCATCCCTATGGCAGACTTCTGAAGTGTGGTACAGTGATGCTCGGTAAGGACTGAGATAAATTTTGGTCTCCGCTGTTAATCCCTGATCCCTCATTACACCTCTGCTAACCCTTCCACTCGACACTGGACAGCTGTGAGGAGCGTGAGGCCGTAAAACAGAAGGCTGGTTTGTGTGTTGTGTTCAACCCCTTGCTAAAGCAGATTTGATAGAGCAGGTAGCACAGGAAAGGATCCAGGTGGGTTTTGAGTGACTCCAGAGAAGGAGACTCCACAACCTCTCTGGGCAGCCTGTTTCTGTGCTCTGTCACTCTAACAGTAAAGAAGTTTTTCCTCATGTTCATACAGAACTTCCTGTGTTTCCATCTGTGCCCCTTGCCCCTTGTCCTGTCACTGGGCACCACCAAAAAAAGCCCGGCCCCATCCATGTGACCCCTGCCCATAGATACTTACAAGCATTGATGAGATCCCCCCTCAGTCTTCTTGAGGCTGAACAGCCCCAGGTCTCTCAGCTGATCCTCATACAGGAGATGCCCTAGGCCCACAGCCATCTCTGTATTCCTCCACTGGACTCTGCAGTAGTTCCCCGTCTTGAACTGGGGAGCCCAGAACTGGGCGCAGTGCTCCAGGTGTGGCCTCACCAGGGTAGAAAAGGGAAGGATCACCTCCCTCTACTTGCTGGCCACACTCTTTAATGCACCTCAGAATACCACTGACCTTCTTGGCCACAAGAGCACACTGCTGGCTCATGGTCAACCTGTTGCCCACCAGGACCCCCAGGTCCTCCTCTGCAGAGCTCCTCTCCAGCAGGTCAGCCTCTACCCTGTACTGACACATGTGGTTATTCCTCCCCACATGTCAGACTCTGCATTTGTCCGTCTTGAACCTCATGGTTTCTAGTGTATTCAGGTCTTGCTGAATGGCAGCACAGCCTCCCGGTGTGTCAAGCACTTCTCCCAGTTTGTATCATCAGCAAACTAGCTGAGGGCGGACTCTATCTCCACATCATCCAGGTCATTGATGTTGAAAAAGACCTGACTCAGCAATGATCCCTGGGGAGCGCCGCTAGTTAAAGGCCTCCAGCTAGACTCTGTGCCACCGATCTGAACACGCTGAGCTCTGACAGCCAGCCAGTTCTCAATCCACCTTACTACTCATCTATCCCACACCTTCTAAGCTTACCTATGAAAATGTTACGGGAGACAGTGTTAAGCGCCTTGCTGAAGTCAAAATACACAACATCCACTGCTATCCCCTCACCTACTCACTTATTCATTGATGGAGCTCCTCTCCTATGAGGATAGGCTGAGAGCTGGGGCTGTTCAGCCCGGGGAAGAGAAGGCTGTGAGGTGACCTGATAGAGACCTTTCAGTATCTGAAGTGGAGCTACGGGAATGAAGGGGACAGACTCTAGCAGCATCTGTGGTGATAGAACAAGGGGAAATGGCTTCAAACTCAGGGAGGGTAAATTTAGGTTAGATATATGGAAAAAATCTTTTGCTGTGAGGGTGGTGAGGCACTGAAATGGATTACCTAGTATTATGATGCCCTATCCCTGGAGACTTTCAAGGAGAGGCTGGATCAGGCCCTGAGCAACCTGATCTAGCTGTGGTGTCCCTGTTCATTGCAGGGGAGTTGGACTAGATGGCTCTCAGAGGTCTCTTCCAATTCTAAGGACTTTTGACTCTATTCTATCCTACCAACCTGGTGATGACATCATAGAAGGCTACCAGGTTGGTAAAATATGATTTCCCCTTAGTGAATCCATGTTGACTACTCCTGATAACCTTCTTCTCTTGGGTGTGTTCAGACATACACAAAGAATAAGCTGTTCCACCACCTTCCTCAAGATGAAGGTAAGGCAGGCTGGCCTGTGACTTGCCACAGGCCTTCTTCCCCTTTTTGAAGACTGGAGTGATGTTGGCTTTCTTCCAGTCCTCAGGCACCTCCGCCGTTCTCCATTATCTTTTGAAGATGACAGAAAGCAACTTGGAAATCAATTCTGCCAGTTCCCTTAGCACTCAAGGATGCATCCTATTAGGACACATGGGTTCGTGTGTGTCAAGTTTGCCTAGACCATATCATCCTCGACCAAGGGGAAGTCTTCCATTCCCCAGACTCTTATCTTCAGAATCTGCAATTCCTGAGGAGCAGTCTTAGTAGTAAAAACTGGAGCAAAGAAGGTGTTCAGTATCTCTGCCTCCTCAGCATCCCTTGCTTACTAAAGCACTCACCTCATTCAAGGGACCCACATTTTTCCTAGTCCCCTTTTTGCTATTGACGTGGTTTGAGAAGCCTTTCTTGTTATTCTTGGCCTCCTTCATCAGATTTAATTCCACGTGGACCTTAGCCTTCCTCATCGCATTCCTGCATGCCCTGACAAATGTTCCTTTATTCCTCCCACTTGGCCAGTCTCCTTTTCCATATTCCATAGATATTCCATAGACTTTCTTTTTCCATTTAAGTTCATCCATGATTTGCTTGCATATCTCCTGCCACCTTTGCCAGGTTTCTTACTCTTTAGGATGCACTGATCTTGAGCTTGGAAGATGTGGTCAACTAATTCCCTTGGGGCCCCTTTCATTTCAATATTCTAACCCATGGGATGCCTCCAAGCATGTCCTTGATGAGGTCTGAGTTGGTTTTGCTGAACTCCAGGTTTGCAATCTTATTTACCACCTTGTTTCTTCTGTTTAAGATCCTGAACTCCACTGTCTTACTGCATCATTGCGTCCAAGGCTCCTACACATTCCCAAACAGTCCTTTCTCATTTGTAAGAACAAGGTCCAGTAGCACACCTTTGCTCAGTGACTTCTCCACCACCTGTGCCAGAAAGTTATACTCCATGCACTGCAGGAACCTCTTGAACTGTGTGTGCTTGGTAGCGTTGCTCTTCCAGCAGATCTCAGGGTGGCTGAAGTCCCATGAGAGCCAGTGCCTCTAATCTTGAGGCTACTTTCAGCTGTTTGTAGAAGGCTTCATCAGCTTCCTCCTCGTGATCAGGCAGCCTGTCATAGCCAACACCCACAATGTTGTCACTCATATTAGCCTGCCTCTGTTATCCCCCATAAGCTTTTCACTCGTTCATCATTCATCTCTAGACAGATCTCAATACCTACCAGTTTTTTTCTCACATAAACTCCTTCACTATTTGCATGGCTCTAAAGAGTTAATGACTCTTAGGTAGATGCAGCGTAATTAAAGGCAGATGTTTGACCCTGCTTCCACCCCTGCAACCCAAACCTGCAACCCTAGCAGCTCAGCTGCATGCATGGAGCTGGTGGGGAGACTGGAGGGCTGTGTTCTGCTCCTCTGGGAGAGGAGAGAGGAGAGGGCCCTGCCTGCCCAAGAAGTGATGGCAGGACCTCATCTGTCAGTGCAGAAAAATGTCTGGCCAATAAACTTGCCAAACGTCCCTAATAAAGGGCTGGATGTGTTATCATGTAGAATGGTTTTATAGGGGACAGCCATAAAACGTGCACATTGCCCTTTAAAATGCCAGGACAAGGATTGATTCCGGCAGGATGGAGGGAGAGGAGGAGGGAGAAGGAAGCTAATTGGAAAAGGGGGATAAATCCAGGGGCTTATTTCTCTGCTGTGGTTCCCAAGGGTGTCAGGGAGCAGTAGCAAAGCTGAAGTCATTGCTGGGCGAGGGCTTCTTCACTATATCCCCCTGTGATGCTGGGTGTCCTTCCAGCATCTGTTTCTGCTGCTGGTTCCGTCCAGCCTTGTTCTTGCTCCTCACCCTTAGCCCTGAGGAAGTTGTGGAGATGCCTCCATCAGCCCCTCTGTAGGTTTCTCCACATTTCTGCCTCTCCTTCTCACCCCAGTGGTCCTTGCAGGCTCCAGTAGATGTGTCCTGTCTGTCCCAACACCAGCTCACCTCTCCTTCTCCCTTTTGTGTTCCTTTCTGTCTGGTCTCCTGCTGTGGGCTAGCCCTGAAGTCCATCTCTTCCAGGAAATGGACTGCCAAGGTTTGGGCAGCAGTTTGGGTTCCCTGCTTTGTGGACAAGGTGAGCATGTACTCAGCTGGTGAGGGGTCTGGAACACAGGCCTTATGAGGAGCGGCTGAAGGAGCTGGGATTGTTCAGTCTGGAGAAGAGGAGGCTCAGGGGAGACCTTAT
>JAOWBP010004700.1:5186546-5205569 GCA_028571105.1 Tragopan temminckii | reverse complement strand
TGGTGGAGTCACCGACCCTGGAGGTGTTCAAGGAACGTTTGGATTTTGTGTTGAGGAATATGGTTTAGTGAGAACTATTGGTGATAGGTGGATGGTTGGACTGGATGATCTTGAAGGTCTTTCCCAACCTTGGTGATTCTGTGATTCAGGATGCAGGTGCTTGTCCATGCTCTGGGCACTGCCTGGATAAACAGGAGACAGAGAGATGGAAGGAGATCCCGGCTGTGTTTAGAAGTGATCAATAAATATATTGTACTCCGGCTCAATTTTAATGCTGCAGAAAACAGGCAGTGATTTCACTTAATAAATGTGGACAGTCTTGCAGAGCTCCAAGATCATCTATCCTGCTCAGCAACTCCCACACAACAGGATGGCACGTGACGCAGGGCTCAGCATCTATCTGCAGCTGAGGCTCGCGGCCTGAGTTGGCAGAGGGGCCTGGGTATGATTTCTCATTTTCTCCTTGAACAGAATGATTCTGGGCAGTCAAGCCCTGCTGTGGTCTGCTCACTGTTGAAAATTTTAAAAAGTCCCTCTTAAAGTCACTGAAGACGCTATGGGTTTGTCCTCTGGGTGGGAGGTAGCAGGTACTGGAGGGATGGAGAAAGGAAAGTCAGATTGCTATTTGGCAAGAATTCTCTCAAAAAATGTTTGTCAGTATCAGTGTGGATTTGCTGGCTTATATCAGATCTCACTTGTCCTCCCACTCTGTGCATGTGGTGCTGCCAAATTTCTGGCTTGAGATGACCCCGGAAATCCCCAGCAGGAGGGGTGGGAGGGGCAGGCGCTGCCCTTACATTTAACCCTCAGCCCTGAAAATGCCGTTCAACGTGGGATGTCACAGTTCGTGACCAAACACAGGCAAAGTGAGACTCAGTTGGAACATGTGCCTGTTCGTTTCCGTTAGACGTGCCATAAATAACGTTCCTCCCATCACGGTGATGAGCCAGCATAGCATGGTATGGACCCACATCAAACAATATGACTAATGGATATGGTGTATCATGTGAATTTGGGTGAGAGGATTGGTGCTGATATTTATTTATTTATTTATTTTTCCGGAAAGGAGCGAGATCATGAAAAGCAGCCAAAGATGATGAATCTCAACTGAATTTTTCATAGCATGGCACTGCTTTGTGTGCAACCAAGTTAGGTTTATTCAACAGCAGAGCTCCAGGACTGACACAGAGTTTGAGCTCTCCAGACTGAATGGTGTTCAGGACTTTCATCGTAGTTGCACAGTGGTGAAGTTCGGAGCAATGTTCAGACACAGAGCCCAAGACACATCTCTGAAGTCTGTATCTGCTTCTTCACTGCCTTTTGGCTTAGGACTATCTCTGCTCTATGCCCAACACTTCGCATCTCTGTGAAATGTTCATGGAATGCATTGTTAGTTCTGGATTTGTAATTAAATTTCAGGGTTGGTAAATTTTGCTACGAACACTTCCCTGGCCCCCTTCCTAAGCATTCGGTCTATTCATCTACTACGTGGGGTTTTGCAGATGCCGCTGTATATTGTATTGTCAAAAACCAATACGAAAAAATGTGGGATTTAGAAAAATACTAATACATTTGAGGACAATTTTGTTCTTTTTTTTTTTTTTTTCTGGAATGACCACACTTTAGAACTTCTTCTCACTGTGTTAGAGCTATGAGGTTATGGGGTAGGTGGGAGTCTCATTCTACCACTTGACTTCAAGGGCCGTGAGCTTTCCACTTCATCAAGTTTATGATCAAACCACGCACAGGACAATACCATCTGTAATTGCTCTCTGAATTAAAGCATTTCCTCCAGAATCCAGCAATAAGGAGAATGAAATATTCAGGTAGGGTTTAGTGGCTCACCTAGAAAGAATTTCATCTCATGCTAAACATTAAGCCATGCCGTGATATCTGAGCACTTGTCTACTTTGAGACCCATGGGAGAATTAAATCAAATTCTGTTTTAAAGGGGATTAATTAAGCTGCATCTGGACCCTATTTCAACACTCAGAATTTAGATAAGTTGAAGACCCCTTTAATTTCCATTTTAAGGAAAGAACTGAAAGAGATGTGTGACCCCTGACTCCACACGAGTGTGTCTGAGGAGCTGCTGATGTGGTTTGACTAATCTGTTTTACATTATACTTCAGTTAATTCAGACTGAATACCTAGTGAAGACAAGCCTGGAGATGCTGGGGCTGTATGTGATTGTGTGGGGAGTATTTGCTTTCCCAGCTGTTTTGTGAGAGGGTGGAAGCTGTGTGGAAAACAAGATGATCTATGAAATGCAACAGAGAAAGTAAACTGGAGGTAACAGCCCCAAAATATCTGCAGTTCTGGGTGGGTTCTGTCCCATAGCTCCTGTGGTCTCTGATTGCTTTTTAAAGTTTAATCAGCGCTTTTTTTTTCCAGATTTGAGTGAAGACTAAGACTAATTTGGAGAATTAGATAGCAAGGTGATGTGTGCATTATCTGCACTTAGGACAGACTCTTCTTCTTATCCCTGCCACCAGTTACTTGGCTGTGAAAGCTGACATCTCAAACTTTGCCAAGATTTCAGAACTGAATTCATGGTAGGGAATTTCCCCACCTTCCGGGTTTCTCCACTTCAAGACAGTAATATTTCTGTTTACTTACATCTTTTTCTTCCTCTCTACCTTTTTTCTTCTGGAAATCAGTGACATTCTGTGTCTTGGAAGCAATCTGTGCTGAAGGATACTTGGTGATGTCCTATGGGGTAGTGGAGCCACAGGAGGAATCTTCTCAAGAACAGCCTGGAAACAATGGTGTCCCATGCTCCTGAACAAAGAGAATGGGGACTTTCCAGATCCTTCACTAGAGGAATGGCACAGGGTTTTCTAAGATGGACACTTTGCATCAGGCAAATCCAAAGCCAGGAATTATTTTTGGAAGAAGAGTTCTTCATGTGACAAACTACAGCTGCATCCAAACAGGTCAGCAAACATTGCTAAATGCTTTGCTGAGCCCTGAAAATGCTTGGAAGGAAGTTTTTCTTTACATCTAGTCCAGATATCTTTCTTGTCTTAGCTTTTGCCTCTGATACATCATTTTCCCACCATGTACAGAACCTTCTCATCAACAGCTTCCTGTAGGTGCTGGCAGGCTGCAGACAGGTGCCCACGAGGTCATCCTTTCTCTCTCACAGGGCAAATGCTCCAGCCCCTGCTGATGTCAGCAGCCCCTGCTGAATTAGCTCCAGATAACTGAAGCATTGTGTGCCCAATACCTGGGATGCAACATAATGAGTACTGGGTAAAGGAGGTCATTTTTTCCCTCAGTCTTCCAGCTGTGCTGCTGTTAACACAGCCCAGGGTACTGTTAGCCCACTTGGATGCCAGGATGCAGTGTGGCTTATGTTCATCTTGTGTGCACCAAGACCCCAGCGGAGTGGTTCCAAAGCAACCAGAGATCTGTTTGAGGAAATGATTTCCCCCCTCCCTCTCTGTCCCACATAATGCTGGATGTTCTCAGGTTGGATATTAAGAAAAAATTATTCCCCAGAAGAGTGGTGAAGCATTGGCATAGGCTGCCCAGGGGAGGTGTCCTTGGAGGTGTAGAAATGTGGCACTGAGGGGCATGGATTAGTGGATGATATTGATGGTAGCTGGAAGGTTGAACTGAATGATCTTGGAGCTCTTGTCCAACCTTAATGATTTCATGATTCTGTGTGCTGTGTGGACAGCCCAGATGTTTATTGTGTTCACCAATCCAAGAGGCAGATCACTTTTTTAATCAAATAGTATCTCCAAAGAGACACCCAAAGGTAACAGCTGTTTTAAAGAAACATTTCCACCTAGATCTATCACTCTCATTTCTTTTGCTCTCCCACCAGCAAATGAAAGGAGAATAAATGCTCACAGCAGTGAAGGCTGGGCAAAGATGGGATGGGTCTCAACTGGATGAGGCCGTATTTCTTGGGATCAGCGGGTTATGGAAAGCAATACAGAAATGCTAAGAGGAAATTACAGTTTCTCCCTTCCTTTTTTTTTTCTTTTTCTTTTTTTCTTGCTCTCCTGCCATTGCTTCTTCCTCCTAGGTGTTCGGGTCCTTTCAGAGGCAATCGTTACTGTTAATGATTTTAGCTTGTTGGCCATTATCACATTTGTGCCTGGGGACTGCTGGCTATCCGGGCTCTGGCAGGCCTTGACAGCAATCAGCTCCTTCCTGCTTCGCACTAATTTTCTCAGGGGAGCTCAGAAGAAAATACTTTTTCCTTCATTTCCCCTTCCCTCCTCGTGCCTCTCCTTCCCCTCTGCTCTGCCCCCGCTCTGCTCCAGGAAGGATCTGTGGGGAGAATATCACAGCAAAACAAATGGGAGGCACTGGGACATCACCGGGAGAGGAAATGTCTTCTGGGAGGAAGCACTCTGGCTCTTGTTATCCATGCTATGTTTGTACCCATCGCTGACCCCCAGCAGATAGGGAGAAAGGAAGGGATCACTGGTTATTTTATGAAAAAGGTTCGTGGATCTTTCTCAGTGTCGTTGGCTGAGCGCAGAGCTTTTACAGCCCTGTGTTTAATATTCTCTTTTTTCCCTCCATCATCATTTTATATTATTCAAAGCAAATCAGACAGCCTTTGAAGAACAGCTCAAAGCCTTTTTTCTATCTTTTTTTTTTCTTTTTTTCTTTTTCTTTTTCTTTTTATTTAAGGTGGGAAAGAGTAGGAGCCACCTGGTACACCTCCATTCTCAATTCAGTGATTTTATTTAGTGGGGAAGAGATCGGTTTGCATCTTGTTCTTTAAAGGAGTGTAAAAGTCAGGTAAGAGCCATATTTCTGAAAGCCCCCAAAGAAGACTTTTCTGGAATGGTGAAGAGCATCTTCCTTGCACTGGAGCAGCCTGGATGGTGAAATGTCATGACTCCTGTATGGAAAAGCTCTGACCTGGAACCACTGTTGTCCTGAAACCTACTGATGAAAAATCACTTCTCTGAGCCACTTCGCTGTCGATCCAGACTGATCTTACAAAGACCACTGAACCAAGCGAGGTGGTTGTCAGGAAACATGTTGACCAATTGTTAAGTTGCTTTCTGGAAGATTTTCTGTGTTGACTGATGCTTTGGCCAAGTGAGCTCTTCCAAAGGAAAGCAATTTTCCAGAGGTCTGAAATCAGAGATCCCAGGCAGTAAGTAGACTGTAAGGGGTAAAGGTTTCAGCACCTGTGTTTGTACAAGGACCCACTGCAGTGCATGGTAACACCTTCACAGGTGTTACCCTGCACCCTTTACAGTGCATGCATGATGGCTCTTGGACTGCTGATATTTGCACTCCTGGAGGCTGAAGAGCTCTAGGAAGGGATTTACCTAATTCCAGTTCTTGGGTGGATATTGGTGCCTTGGCGTTGCGTCTAGCAAGGTAGATCTTGGTATCTTGGTGCCTTGGAACATATTTCAGTGCAGCCAGAGCTTAAATCATGCTCCTTGCTCACAGTGTTTATGAACCTAAGACAATCAAGAGGAAATGCAGTTTTATTAGCCAAACATCATGCTGTTACTCTGCTCCCTACCTGTTCCAGGTTATAAGAGTACTCTTCGACAATGTCAGATGCCCTTCTTTTTGGCTTGTCCACCATCCCCCCTTTTTTCCCCCAATTTTGGGGAGCAGAGTGCTCTCAGCTCAGAGACTCCTGCTTTGCACTTTATGGGGTGTTGATGTTGAGGTGAAAGCACCAACCCACAGGTGCTATGAAAATAGGAACATGTAGAGATGTGGAGCTCCTTCTGGATCTCTCCCCCTAGCCTTGAGCTTCCAGACCTGCCCATCTCTGCTGCTTTCACAGTGCTGGGAGAAGAAGCATAAAACAAGTCATGAACCCCAAAGGTAATGGTCTCTCTGGGCAGGTTGCCAGTCATTTAATATCTATCTTCGCTAATCACCTAGAAGTGGAAGTAAATAGCGTGTTAATGAAATGTATGGGTGAGGCTGGACTTTGGGGAGCTGGAGGAGATGATTTGGTCAGAGGAAATGCAGCAAAAGGATTCAGCGAGGTCAGAAAGACAAGTGGGAAATTTCATCTTGGGAACAATTTGAAGGACTAGAAGTGGGCATGGGAGCGGAGATACAAGGCCATGCTAAAGTGGGGAGGCAGCAGTCTGTGTCCATAGGGTGATTGATGCAGGACCACAGTGCTGGAATAACATGTGACACCTTTCGATCAGGAGGACAGTGGGAAGCCTCATGGCAAGACGACCTTTAAAGTCCATTCCAGCCCAAGATATTCTATGGTTCTTTCATTAGTTATGCTGAAAATATGTAAAAAAAAGTCATGCCTCACATAGATGGTCTTTAATGGAAGGCCTGTGAGTAAAAATTACTGCTAAGCATGTTTGAAATTGCAGTGCACTTTGGAAGTAATTTCGGTCTTTGGAGGAAAGAGGGACATTAAAGAATCATCTATACAAAATAGAGAAAGGTATTTGACTCAGAGGCACATCAGTTCCAAATAGAAACATCTGAACAGCAAGCTATTAGGTGCATCATGTTCCTTAAGTATGAAGGGCCAAAAGAGTTTGATTTCCTTAGGCCGGGTTCCCACAGAAGTTCCCATGAGTACCCTTATGGATAAAGGGGAGGAGGAAAGGAATATGCCAATGCTGGAGCAGAAACAAGCTACTTTAGCCTGTTTTGAGCGAGAAACTTAGGGAGGTAAGAAAGGCCATGTGCTGGAGATGGCTCTGGATTTGCATTGGAAATGATGACGGTTAAAATTTACTTATCAGACATCTGGAAAGATTCAAGAGCTGGTTCTTGCAGTCCTGTGTGGATGGTACTTTTAATATGAGTGTACAAAGAATATGTGGCCAGAAGCCCAAGATACCTGTGTGGTAGAACTGGGATGTTCATGAACAGAGATGGTCAAAATAATCACAATTACCATTTTCCAGTGATTTTTCTTTTGACATTTTTGCCAGATATTGGAAAAATACGAAAGTGTTTATTTCTCTTCACCTCTTCTTCCCTCCAGCTTCTCCTGGAAAAAAATAAAATAAAATAAAATAAAATAAAATAAAATAAAATAAAATAAAATAAAATAAAATAAAATATGACATTATAAAGAAAAAAGATGAATATATAATGAAAATGCACAGCCAGTTCTCTACCGTGATCAAAATAGAAGAGCCGTGGCAGGGCACAATCCGACTAGCCTTGCCTGAGCTCCCATCACCTCACAGGTTGCCTGAGGTTCATTTTGCACTGTGTCTAGGTTACTAAAAAGATTTTATGAGTTCCTGAGTTGACCCCAAAGTTTTCTGTATCTTGGCAAAGTTTCTCAGAGAAACTCGTCCAAGGGGAGGCCATGAAAACTGTCCTCCATGGAGGTAGGTTTCCCTGCAAGGGGTTAAATCTTCTCACTAGAGCGGGCTAGACAATGGGCTGAATTAGTCTGTAAGTTCGTTGGCACAGCTCTCAGCTAGAAAGCAGGAGGGATTTGTGACACAAGGAGGCTGGAAAGAGATTGCCTGAAAATTTGTTGCTAGGTATAGACTCTCTGACTCTGAAACAAGGGATCTGATGGGGCTGATGGGGTGGCAGAAAATCTTCAGAACCGTGTCCATGAGAGGAGGACCTGACTGAGGATTTGGGAGAGGAAGCAGGGTGGGTGATTTACTAGCACAAGCAAGCACACCGCCTCTCCCATCTCTGCTTGTGGCTCAGGCCTTCCCGTGTCCACCCATCCCCACGGCTTTTGCTGCTCTCAGGGATGGAAAATAAAAGAAATCATCAGCCCCGGAGTTAGCAGCCTCCTGGGCAAATTGCCAGTTGTTTAATATTGTTGCTAATGATCTACAAGCACAAGTAAACAGCACATTAATGAAATGAGTGGAGGAGGCTAAACGGGGGAAAGATGCAAGAGCTGGTTTAAACAGAAGATAAAATACAAAGGCTTGGGGAGGGTGGAAAGACACAAGAGAAAACCGGACAGAATAATTTTGGGGATGATTCAAGGGAAGATAATGGGGGGAGTGAGCGATGCTAGGTATTAGTGGTGCAGTGAGCACACAAGCACTGCATAGCACTGGTGGGGAGAGCCTTTTGTTGCAGTGTCTGCAAGAGCATCAATCACTGCAGAAAGCTCTTCTAGGCCATAATTAAAAATAAATAAATATGTTTTCCCAACACTGCAGCTGGGGATTGAATCAGGAACTCTGAGATGAGCCTGGTGAAGACAATAAGTTTTCTATTGGCATGACAGAGTTGGAACTGAAGTTTCTGCACCATGATCTTCTTGAGTACGGAGATGGAAAGCTTCACTCTGAGCCAGAAGTGGGATGAGTTTGTTTAGCCTCTGGCCCTTGTCTGGCCTGCAGGGAGGGGGGAGTCACTTTGGATAAATGGAGCCCCAAAACATTTCATTTTTCTTGTTTTCTTCTTTTTCCTCTTTTTTTTTTTTCCTCCTCCCTCCCCCTCATTTAAAATTCATTGGCTCTAATTGCAGAGGTAGTCAAACTTTGGCTGCATCTGAACTGCAGGTCTTCAAGGGGACTCGCAAGCTAGACAGCGAGATGAATGATTTATTATTATATTATTATTTATTCATTTAAATTCATGAATGCTTATCCAAATCAAAAATTGCCCAATTTCATCCAGATCTGAATTTATAGATTTTCAGGCCAGATGGGACCAGTCTGATCAGCAGCCTGACCTCTGGCATTGCACAGGCCAGAGAACGCCGCCCGGCAATTCCCGCGGCGGAGGGAAGAGATGCTGCTATGTAAATCAGCATTATCAAGCCCAGTGACTTGTCTGAAATGGTCTCTAGTGGAATCTGTGAAAGTGCTTGGTGGTTTTCAGCCCTGTTCCTCAGTGCTTGCATCAGGGAAAATGCAGCTTCAGCTCTGCTCTCTGTCTGGAAGATAGGACTACCACCAACAGTGAGGGCTATGGGGTCATCTCTACAGACACGAGACCCAAGCTTGCTCTCATATAAGAAGTTGGGCAGGAAAATCACAGAATCATTAAGGTTGGAAAAGAACTCCAAGATCACCTAGTCCAGCCACCATTGCCCACTAAACCATGTCCTTAAGTACCACGTCTCCACGTCGCTTGAACACCTCCCTGGGCACATGTTCCAATGCCCGAACGTTCTTGAGAAGTTTTTCCTAAAATGCACAACTGCTCCCACAGTGCTAATGTGAAAAACAGTGCTTTGTCTATCAAACCTGTGCCAGAAGCCAATGCAAAGTGAGCTCCCAGAGCAAGGTGGGTCCTGCTAAGCTGAGCTCTGGTGGCTCGGGGGGAGTTTGTGTGGACACTTGATGTGAGGACAGATAGAAGTGAGCTTTACTGTTCCCATTCCTTTTCTTCTTCCTGAATTGTTTTGCTGCCTGTATTGAAGATGCTGGATGCCAGGACAATATCTGAGCACTGACACGGCACTGAATCCTCAAATGGCAGTCAGCAAATTCTGCAGGGTGCAGGGTTCTGAAGGAGTTGAGGGATTGGTATGTGTCAAGGGGGAAGAAGTTGTGAAGTCAAACAGGAAGCAAGCAAGTAATTAAAGGCAGACAAACTTAACAGCAAGCACAGAATGGGATCCAGTCTGCCTAAAGAGTGGGATAAGAACCCTATCTCCCAAAAGCTCATTAAAATGTGTCTATGCATATCTCAAGGAGGGGTTAGAAATCAGGAAATTAGCTCTGGCAGCAAAGACAAGATAAAGGAAACCCCAGAGAGATGATCTTACTTTGCTTCCAAAGACTTCGTGCTTTTGCTTTAAACTAGCGAGTTGGAAGATTTTCTTCTCACTGTAACATGGGTTCCTTTCTCCTCTTTGCAAGAGGGTCTGTAATGAGATGATGTCTGCTCACCTCAGGTCCCACAATACCAGCCTGTGGAGCTGGAGGACTGAGCTGGGGGACCTCTTCCACGTTCAGACAATGGTCCCACACTGCCAGCACCTGCTTTAATGGCTCTTATTGAGTGAGAGGAAGCACAAAGCTGGAGAGCTGGGTTTTTAAGGAAAACATATTTATCTCCACAAGCACATTCACCTACCTTGAATTCTTATATAGAAGAGACCTGTAGAGCCACGACAGGTTTGTATGTTACTCTTACATCCCCCATTCTGCTTTAACTGCTGGACAATAAAAGCTCAAAGAGCTCAATCCATGAGCAAGAGCACACAGAGTAGGTCAAACAAATGCTGAGAGCTAGACTGAGAAGCAAAAACACAGATGAGGAGATTTTAGACATACTGTTACTCACATTTTGTAAATAGTACTAGTAAGTTGCTCAGGATAGGAGGAAGCAATATGGACTAATAGATTGACTGTGCATGTGTTAATTCAGATAATATGATTTCCATTATGATTTTTCCCATACCCGGAATTTGCAGGGCAAGGTATGCACTACTGGTTCATTGTTCTGATCAGATCCCAGTTCATTTCCTAGGTCTTCTCTTGGCTTGTCGCATGAACTTCTCTTTATTTTCTGCTTGGATAAGATATGTTACCTCTGAAATGGCTGTAGTGATTCTGGTGGCTGGGTCTCAGAGGTCTTCTGTACACTAGAGCCAGATTGGTGGGCTCAGCAAGAAGAAAGTATCAATCTTGTGAAAGGAAGCATTGTTTCAAACATTTTGGCACACATGAAGCAAAAACTAGATAGAAAGAAGACAGGCCTAGGTCGTTTGTGCCGCAACAGTATCTTCTATGGCCCTTCAAAAGAACTGCAAACCACTTCAGACACTCCGTAACTTGAAGAAATTCAAAGATCACTTTATTCAGGATCAAAAGACATCTAAAGTCCAACGTTGCACAGCGGCAATTAAAGATTAGAAGCACTGTGGCTTTGTTTTGTGTTTCAAGTTGGTTGAACTGAATGGAGGAGGATGCAGTCATCAGCTGGATGTTGTCCTGGACTCTGAGGCTGCATCTATACCTGCGAATTAACTGTAGCTGGGTCTGCTCCCTTGTGGAGAGGCCAGCTGGCACTGGGTATCCTGCATCTGTACTATTAAATTCTCTAACCCTCCAAACTGCCTACTGAGAATGGGCACAAGTCTGTGCTAATTATCAGACTGCATGTAGGCATAATCTTGGAAAATGCTAGTTAGATGGTGCCTAAAAGATGCCAGATAGTGTTTTAATGACTTACATACAGAAGATGAAGTTCTAGTAGTAAAGATGAAGCCTGAGAGTTTTTGTTATGGCTTTAGCTGGAAAACCTGTAGGTCCTTTGTGGCTATAGGTGATGGGCCCTTTGTGTCCTCAGGTCCCCTCCGAAGGCAGTGCAGTTCGGGGTTTCCTTCCATTGCTCATTGCCAAAATTTCCTTTGATCTGAAGGCACTCATATATATGGATCTGCCATGGTATGGACAAAGCAGAAGCAAAAAAGAACTCAAGGGAGTACCTGCCATCACAGAGTATTTTGCAACAGCATTGAGGCCATGGACTGAGCACCCTGATGTAGCTGCAGATGTCCCTGTTCATTGCAAGGGAGTTGGACCAGATGGCCTTTAAGAGTCCCTTCCAACTCAAACGATTCCAGGATTCTATGATTCCACAATTTTGTGATGTTGTCAGATGCTAGATGCACAGGTGTACAGTTTCCTTCCAGGCTGATTTATGCAGAAGCCAGGGGAATGCTGAAAGCAGCCCTGGGGTACAGGAGTTGCACTTTGGCAAGCTTCATTGAGGATATGGTGCAGAGACTTGGTTAGGGTATGGGCAAGGTTTAAACTGTACAGCTATCCTGTTCAGGTTTGGAGTCCACGCATTGATGCACAACCTCAGTAGCTTCCCATCCAAGTGTTTCCCTCGGTGTGGGATAAGTTGGCATCATGCAGCACAAAGCTCAGGCTCTGGACTGTGCTGAAAGTTGATGACACATCTCTGTGGTCCAAAGCTGGGGTGAAATGAGGGAAGGGTCACGAGCGTGCTGTGAAGGCCATGACAGGAGCTGTTAGATGCTTTTTGGGAAGGAGTGGGGGGTGAACCAACATGACATCCCCGCACCGCGCTAATGGCAGCTGAGACGACTTTCTGCTAATGCAAATGTTCACAGCTGTACGCTGGATGTTGCTGAGTGGATAATGGCTGATGAGGTTGCCTGTAGACAGTCACTCCACTACCAGTGTGTAATTAATTGCTATGTAAAGTGCTCTGAGATGCGATGCTGCTGAAACGCCGGGTGTATAAATGCCATCCCCACACAAAAGGGAACAACATGTAAATTCTCTCAATATATTTTTAAATATGAGCATTTTTCAGCTGTTTGCTCTTTTGTAAAATTTATTAGGCCCCCTCCTGAGAACTGGAAGGCAGCAAGGGCAGTGTGGATGGATGAGCCAGCTTTCAGGGCTCCCACTGTTTTTGCCGCTTGCCCCAGACTCTGGGGGGTCATCCGTTTTTCTTCCCCCATTCCTTTAACCTCTGCTTAACTTCTGTTTCCCCTTTCTCTTGCTCTCTTGTATGGTGAGCTGCTGCCCGCCTGCCTGGGGAGGGTAGCAGGGAAGGAGAATGCTTTTCTGCAAAGGACAGAAGCTTATGAAGGGTTCAGCCTTGTCTGGCTTCTAAAGGACATATGTTGTTCTGACTGGATAAAATCCAGAGAGACGAGGTTTCAGGCTGTCTGAAGCTGGAAGGGCAGTGGTGTGGGGTGGCAGCCCTGGTTGCAAAGGGCAAAGCCCTCCTGCCTGATCACAGAGATTTGATGTCAGCTCTGAGGACTACATGCCCTGGGAACAAGGTGGTCTGAACCAGAGAGTATGAAATCCTAAGTGGTGGAGATTACAGAAATGATGACCCACTGCTTTCCATACCACAGACTGGAGATGACATCTAGCTAAATGATCTCACAAGCTGAAAGAAGAAGTTGGGAAGTAGTTATCCTTAGGGCAAAAAATCCACACAAGGAATTCCTCATCACAGTGAATAATTGAGGTGCAGATAGATTTTAAAAAGTCGGGTTTACTGCTGTCCAGAGGACTGTGGTAGTTTGGAAGCTACTGCTGGTACAGGAGCTTCTAAGCCTCCAGTTATCAGAAGCTGGGAGAACGTGTGGGGGTCAGGGAGAAAGCCACCATTCTTACAGTAATTTCCTAGGCTTCTCTCATTATTAATGAATTGAAGAAAGGCACAGATACTATATGGACTGGAAATCTTATGTTTTTTATTGTGCTAGTGTTCAATATATTAAGAAATGAGTAGATGAGATATCTTGGAAAGAAATTATGAACAGGAAATCTGTTTAATGAATGCTTTCCTGTAGTGTTTCTGAGAGGACAGACATAGCTTGTATGTAATTTGATGTTTTCATCAATGGTTGGTAAATAAATGAGAACATTGCCACTTGCTCGAATGTGCAAACAACCTACAGTACAGAAAAGTGCTTAATATGACTTGGGGATGCACGGAAATGGGTTCATAAGTAGTCCAAACACATAGAGCATGCCTTTTCACAGCACATAACTGGGGAAAGAATGAGAACCAAGAGGACAGGCTCAAGCTGCAGAGCAGTGAACAACAAAAATCACAGAGCAGCCGAGATTGGAAGGTGCTCCTGGAAATCATCTAGTCCAACCACAGGCTCAGAGAGGGGTCAAATATAGCACGCTCCTCAACACTGTATCCCAGTTCAGCTTTGAACTTCTCCAAGGAAGGAGAGAGATTCCACCATCTCTCTGGGCAACAGAGGTGACCGCTCACAGTAAAAAATCTTCTTTTGAAATTTTGATGGTATTTCCTGTATTTCAGTTCGTGCCTCTTGTTCTTTCACTGGGCACAACTCAGAAGGGCTTGGCTCTGTCACCGTATATTTATACCTATTGGTAAGATCCTCTTCCCCTTTCACTTCAACAGGCTAATTATTCCCAGCAATCAGTTTATCCTCACATATCAGATGCTTCAGTTCCTTAATTCTCTCACCAGTGTTAAGCAGAAGAGAAGAATCACTTCCCAGCAATGCCCTTCTTTGTGCAACCATGGATGCTGTTGGCCTCGTTTGCTGCATACTGCTGGCTCCTGGTAAACTTGGTGTTCACCACAACTCCCAGGTCCTTCTCTGCAGCCCCGGTGTGCAGTGGTCTGTGGGACTCCCATTGAAAGGCAGTGACTCTGAAGATGATAGTATTAGAAGTAATGGTCTTAAGTTGTGCTACGAGAGGTTTGGTTGGATATCAGGAAAAGCAGTTTCTTCTCAGAAAGGGTGGTGAGCTATTGACACAGGTTGCCCACCTGGAAGTGTCTGACCATCCCTGGAAGTGTTCAATAAAAGGGTAGATGTTGCACTGGGGGGACATGTCTTAGTTGATGTGCTGATGATGCGTTGATGGTTGGAGCAGATGAACACAGTGATCTTTTCCAACTTCAGTGATTCTGCCATTCTATGAATCTAAGATTGAGAAGTTCTAAGGTAGTCCATCTGGACCTGAACATTCAGTACGATGATGAAACCAACTAATGTTACCTTGGAGAGAAATAATGAAAGGATGAAACTAATTTTAGCTTAGTCTAAGTCACAGTGGAACAGATAATAGGAACCCAAACTGAGTATGCGGACATGCACTTTGCCATGGACATTAAGAAATCAGAGAGTATGCAGAAAGTGGCTTAATTCCGGGCTGGAGAAAATGCTTCCAAGTAGAGCTCATCAACAAGCTGAAGTGGTGACTTGCTGTGTGTATGTACCCAGCACAAAAGGACTCTTTACTCTGAAAGAGACAGAAAATAGAACAATGCCTTTAACTGAGCACAAATAGATGCAAGTGGGAATCTGGGCACCTATTTTTCTCGTCATTATCTTTGGGAACAAATTGCCAAGGATATTGGTAGGGGTTTTGTCTCCTGCTCTATTTTAATAAAAAAACATGCAACTTCAGTTGACCCCAAGTTGACAAGTGACTCACTGCAGTGTTACAAACTATGGTATTAAAGATTGCAAACATCTTGCGGTAGTCTTTACTTTGAACTACAGTGGTCCCTGAAGGAGTCACAAGCACAACTTGATGTACAGCACTCACCTTCTCTCCATGTAGCTGACACACTGCGGGTGGCCTCTCTTGCTGTGTTCATCCTGCGTGGGTGAGGATTTTGGGTGGGCTTGACTGTGAGGTGATAGGGGAAGACTGGTGGGGAAAGTGTATGATGCAGAAGTTGTTTGGGGATGCCTTCATTCGTGGGAAGACAGAAACCCTATGGAAAGCTTCTAGAGCCACTCATGGAGACAGCCGGCTGGTAGAAGGCCTTATGTCCAGGGAACAGGAAGGAAAAGCAGCAGGAGACTCTTATTAATACTGTGTTCAATTTTGGGCTCCTCACTACAAGAAAAACATAGAAGCTCTGGAGCATGTCCAGAGAAGGGCAGTGAAGCTGATGAGGGGTCTGGAGCACAAGTCTTACAAGGAGTGTTAAAGGGAGCTGGGATTGTTCAGTCTGGAAGATGCTCAGGGGAGACCTTACCACTCTCTTCAACTCCCTGAAAGGAGGCTGTGGTGAGGTGGTGGTTGGCCTCTTCTTCCAGGAAACAGTGATAGGATGAGAGGGAATGGCCTCAAGTTGCACAGGGCAGGTTCGAGTCAGTTATTAGGAAAAATGTATTTCTCAGAAAGAGTGGTGAGGCACTGGAGTGGGCTGCCCAGGAGGTGGTGGAATCTGGGAGGTGTTCAAGAAACGTGGAGATGTGGTACTAAGGAACATGGATTAGAGGGCAACATTAGTGGTAGGTGGATAGTTGGACTAGATGATCTTAGAGGTCTTTTCCAACCTTAATGATTCTATGATTATACTACGCATTGGTTGGGCTGTTGAATTTAAAGGGAGCATTTTGGGGAGCCTTCTCATAGCATATCAGCAGTAAATGGCAATCCCAATGGATGGCTCGGCTTTATTATGCCTCTTTAGCTTGTTTTTCTCCTCGGAATCTCAGCTGTTTCTCACAATACCTGTATCCATGGCCAGTAGCAGGTGTCTTCTCTAAGGAAAAGCGCACTCACTTAATGGTGTCCAGACCCCATATTTCCACCAAAATGCCTCTTCAAGCCACGAAGGGCCACTGCCTATTTGTATTGCTGTGGTTTCCTGCAGATGAAGCAGAAAAAGTGCCGCAGGTCTATGATGGGAAGAAATCTATAGGCACAAATGTTTCCCTTTTTTTGTGCTTTTACTCATCACCCACAACAGCTTCTATTTCGAACCCTGTATTTAAAAAAAAACACAAAACAAACCCTTGAAAGTCAATATTTATTTTTCAGTCTCCCTCTCCCCTGCTGTTCATCTCTGAATTTAATGCTTTTGAAAGGTGAATGATTGACGATTTACTGAAAACGAAGTTAAAATATAAATAATTCCATGATTTGGCTGCTGTATTAAGCAGGCATATGAGAAAAGCCCAGAAGACCAAGGTTGGCTTTTATTATTAACAAGGAAAAAAAATTAAATTTAAATAAATGTAATATTTATTAAAATTTCCTTTCACGTTGTTACCTGAGGTTCATAAAACTTTTGAGCTGTGTCAGCTTTGCACTCCCCAGTACATTGAACTCCAGGGAAAACTATAAGCAAATTCTTAAGATCAATGCAAACTACTTCTCCATTACTCAAAAAAGGGAATTTTAACTATTTTTGAAGGCCCCAGGACTCCACTAATCCAGATATAAAGACTTTTTTCACCTTCAAACTTCACAGTTCCAGCTCCCCTTTCACCTTCTCCCCTCCCATCACCACCCCAACACATGCACAGCCCTTAATAACCTGAAAGGGAAGTGAATATACATCCTTTAGCCCATTTTCCATCTTTTACAATGGCTAATTGTTCTGGACTAATTACATGTAGATACAATTAAATATCATATTGTGCCCCACTCCTAAAATATGACAGTAGGTAGGCTGCAAATAGGGAGTTTAGATTCCGATGGGTATTTGCCAGAAGGTGGAGGAGAGCAGTGTTGGGCTGCTCCTGCACCCCAACAGTACTCACAGCAGTGCCAGTGCCAGGGAGAGGCGATGTAGGACCTTTCTAGAAGAGGATGGCACCAAGAAAAGGACATTTTCCTGCAGTAAAGCCACTACAGTGGCAAACCAAGCCTTGTGCTGTAAGCAGCACAGAAGAAAACGGTTTAGGGATGAAGGTTCTTTTACCATCCAGCTAGATTCCAGATTTTAATTGTAAAGACAATGAAAAGATCCTGTAGACTTTGCCTTATTGCCTTTAGTACTAACAGTGCAGTAGGAGAGGAGGGAGCAACGAAAAGAAAAAGTCAGAGCAATTCTAACAGCAGACATTTGTCTCTGAAGGCACGAGACCAGTGGTTAAGACCTGCTCTTCAGTCCAAGTGTGCCTTCATGTTGGCCACTGTAGTGAGCGTGTGTTCTTAAAGTAACTAGCACCTAAGGAAACAAGGACCACGAGAGAAAAAAAAATAGTGTTGCAACACCTTAAATCCTCACTTGGCCATGCCCCAGCGTGTGGATAGGTTGCTGTGCATGGTGATCAGCCTTGAAGGACTAGAGCATTGCTTTTCATAGCAGTGGAGGGGGTCTGCAGGTTACCCAAGCTCAGATAGAGCTGTCACAGGACCAAGGCTTAGGCATCCATCTGCTGATAACAGCACAGAGCTAAAGCACTGGTTTTTCTGGGCTGAACATCTTGAATGAAACCCAAAAATATAATGTGGCACGTGCATCTGGTTTGTTTGGGGTGGGAGGAAAAATGCACTGGGGGACAGTCAGAAAAATGCAGCCCAGGCATAGCCGAGTATGTGCTTCTTTTTGCAGGAGTACCACAAAGAAATGCTCGGAGGAGCAAAGGATTTTGGTCCTTACTTGAGGATGCTGTACTGCCCAAACTTTGGAGGAGATTTTGTGCACAGAGGCAAGTTTTTCTCCTGGTGAAGTCAGTGGATGTGGAGAGCACGGGTAGGCTCGGACTCTGCAAGAGTGGATTCAGAGCAAAAATATGAGCTTTATGAGAACGTGCTTTGATGTTGATAAATGTGCCTTGTGGAGGCGTTAGAAAAAAGCAAAAGAGAGAGGAAGAAGGATGTTGAAAAGGATGATAAAGCAAGAAAAAGATGCATGGGATTTGGAAGCATTTGAAGAAACCTTTTTATAAAGCTGTTCTAGGCACGTCCAGTCAAATCTCTCCTGCTGTGAGGAATTTTCATGTTACTTTGCAGATAAACTTGTTGAGAGCGTGCTGTCTGCCTCCATGGTGACAGAATGGCGTCTCGAAGGAAACAGCCCTGCATCATCATTTCTCCTTCAGATTCAGGCAACATCTGTCCCTGCAGAGCTGGGCTGTGAGGGGCGAATTAGACCCACGTCCTTGTTGTCTGTGGAAAGTGGGTCTGGATTTGGTTCCTTGCAGGCTGGGCTTCTTAGTGTTTCCTTTGGATGGGGATTAGGACACCTGGCTTTAATGGGGAGCAGACAGCCAACTGGATGTGTGTCTGGGAGGAGGGGGCAGCCCACTTCTTCCCCTCCTGCACAGAGCTATGCAATTCCCATGCCTCTGCTGCCAGGGCTTCCGAGTCTTTCAGTTCCTGCTCTGTCTTCATTCCACCTCCTTCTCTGCATTGCTGCCACAGCATTGCCTGGAAAGGCCACAGACACTTTCTTGCTTCAATTTCTCCTTAAGACCGCACTGAAAATTGTCCCAGACACCTTCGAGGCCATTTCCATGGAGCCAAGGTGGGGCTGCCTGGGAGGCAGCCATTTGTTTCAAACAGTACTCTACCCTTGGGTTGTTCCCACAAGTTGGCTGCTGTCATCCTGTTACTGCACCTTCACCCATTGGTTGTTACACTCAGGCCTTCCCAAAACGAGACCCCAACTCAGTAAACCAGGGATAGCTGTTTGTGTCTTCATACAGCATCCTGCACAGTGGATGCGAGGGAGGCATGGCTGAAAGATGAGTAACCGTTCTGATTGATGCGTGTCTCCTGAAAATACTTTTCAGCGGAAAATGGACCTTTTTTATTAAATGGATTTTTTCTATGAAACAGAATCACAGAATCACAGAATCACAGAATGGCCAGGGTTGGAAGGGACCACAAGGATCATAAATCTCCAACCCCC
>JAOWBP010004700.1:5143468-5183632 GCA_028571105.1 Tragopan temminckii | reverse complement strand
AGCCATTCCCTCTAGTTCTACCACTAGTTACACAAGAGAAGAGGCCGAATCCCAGCTCACTACAACCTCCCTTCAGGTAGTTATAGAGAACAATAAGGTCTCCCCTGAGCCTCCTCTTTTCCAGAGTGAAAGCTCTTCGTAAAACTCCGTGCCTAGCAACATGACACCTGTCATAATGACCCTTCCTTATTCTCCCATGTTGGTCTTCAAGACACTTTAAGAGGAACAAAGAAAGCAGAAGACTAGGAACTCAGAAAGTCACCATGTGTCTATGCTAACCTTCTTAGCACAAACACCAGGATAAAACACAGAATCAGAAGAATGCAGGAGCACATATAAAGTGGAGGAAAAGAACAAAAAGAAAATATATCCAGTTCTTGGTTCTCTTTGTACCTCATTTAATTTGTAGAGTTTTGGGTGACCACCCCCTACCCTTTACTTCTCTGGGTCTACACCCAGATGTTTCAGTATTTTTTCTGTTTCCTGTGAAGACTGAGATACCAGTAGAAAGGAAAATACAGAGACCCCTGAACTTGTTTTGTTTTGTAGAACTCTGCATTCAGTCCCCACAACATGACTCACTCCAAAGACTCCCCGTAATCTAGACAGTTTGGTCTCATTCCACAGGGTTCCTCAAAAGAGATCACAGATGGATTCAAATCCAAAATCCTAGACTTCGGGACAGGAACTGCCTTTTTTTTTTTCTTTTTTTTTCCTCCTCAGTACTGTAACAAATATCCAGAGAAGAAGTCTTTCAGTGGAATATGTCTTTTTGTTTATGTTGAGGCATGGAAAATGTTCTGTTGGGATTGCATTTTGAGGTAGAACCTTCCTCTGGCTTACAATGTGACTTGTATCACTGCATATAGTGTGCAACACAGCGAACAAAAATCAACAGGGAACATTTGTGTACAAGTGGTTTTGTTGGAAAAAAACCCAAACATTTAAGTCACTAGCAAAGAACTGTGGAGTCTCAGGAGGCAGGGACTTTTTGGGTGGCGGAGATTATTTTCAGGGGTACTTCCAGCTGCTGCCAAGGTCTACAGTGACCTCCACAGGTAACTCCAGCTCTGGTTTGCTCATCAGGGTCTAGATGAAGGGGAATTAATGCATTCTCCTTGAGGGTAGGAGGAAAGAGCGAAATAGGATGCCCTCCTTCCACTCAGCTTCTGTGCTTATATTCCTGTGACCTAACTGAGCCTACTTTCCCCCATTTAAACGGGGGCACGATGTGGGGAAGGAAAACGTTTTTTAATACTCTTGTTTTCTTCATTGGGGCATAATTATGGTGTCATAACACAGCAAATTACAACTTTGCCTTTCCTGTTAGAGAGAGGAGTTCGCCTAGATGCTCCCACCTTTTATTAGCCATTATTCATCCCCCCGGCTGGCAGGAGAAGTAAGGCGAAGTCAGGATTCTGACAGATGCCCATTTAAAGCTCATTAAAATTCCTGGGCCTCAGCATGATTGAAGTCACAGGCTCTCCACATTTCCTTTTGGATTAATGGAAAATGAAGCCCTAATGAATATTTGCTAAGCACAATTTTCCCCACTAATTTGCTAAAAGGACTGTCACGAAGGAACAGCTGATCCTTTGCATCTCGTGCATTTCCTAGAGGTCATGGGGATGGTGACTGAGTTTCTTCCAAGTGGGGGGGATACTGGTACAGTGGGATAATTAACCAATTAGTCACCCAGTCATCTGCTTACCTAATTTACTTTTGAAACTCAGTGGTCCACACTCAGGCTCCCGTATTTCATGCCAAACTTTTCATTCTTCCCCTGAGCTCCTGTCTGCCTCTTTCTTAGTCTCCCCACTGAGCGACTATCCTTTCTTCAGTCCTTTCTGCAGTTCAGTTACATACAATGCAGTTACTGGCACAATAAGCTAGATATGAAACAGTCTGAAAATGTTAAACAAACACCAACACCCTTAGGTGTCAGTTAGAGCTGAGAAAATGCTGCCCAGGAGAAGACCGTGGTCCAGAATAGTAGAAAAAATTTCATTTCTTCATCTGAATATGCCCCAGAGCGCTTCTGCTGTGGGATTTGAGATCTGCATTATTATGGAATGGGTAAAATCTTGGCTTTACTGCAATTAGTGGCAAAATTCCCACTGACATCACCAGAGCCAGCAGTTTGCTCTGTAAAACTGGCAAATTCTTTCAAAAATGCCAGCTGTATTTCCTGGGGTCTTGGATGTGTTGTGCATGAGTAGAGAGATTCTGCCTGCACGCGCTGAGAAATACATACTAAGGCATAAGGCGGATCAGAAGGCACACAACTTCATCCATACCAGGCTTGGAGGCTGGGCTCAAGGAGAGAACAACACTTAGCTCATCTTAAAATCAGCTTTATCTAACAGTGCTCGGACACCAAGAGAAAAAGGCCAGGAAGGATGTGAAAAAGCAGAGACCAAAGCCCAGTTCTGTTTTGAAGTGTGGCTTTGAAACCCATGCTGTGGCTTCCCATGCTGACTCTAATACATTCAAGGCCAAACTCACTCCATTCCCAGCTCCAGAGGATTTTTGCTAGTTTCCAATGCTGAAAACTCCACCTGCTACTGAGAAACAACCTGGGGTAGTTTGATTTGTTTTATCATCCTCACATATGAAAATTCTGCCATTAGAATTTAACAACCAATTTCTTGTTAAATCCATCCATCCGTAAGTTACCTATCACAGTTAGACTCCTTGGTAAAGAATTCACAGAACAAGCTCTCTCTACCTTGTTTTTCCCTTATTCCTGAGTCAAATTAATTCTGTCCGTCTACAGTAGACAACATAATTATGCATATGGCCAACCTTTCTGCATATGTATATATTTTTCAGAGACTGAATGCATGAATTGTTCCACTCAGAATGCTGTGAAGACCTAAGTTAGTTCTCAGTACACATATGCAAGGAGTTTTAAAGGGATCAAGATCATTGGAACAAGATTACTGTTGATATGGCAAAATCTTAGTGAAAACTTTACTGCCAAGAAAAAGGTCTTATTTTGGACTAAGTTAATGGATTACTGAAGATCGGTACAGTTGGCAGTTCAAGGCTGAATACAATACTAAAATTCTTTACTAAGCACTTTACTTTGGTTTTCAAAAGGGCTGTAAGTCAGCTCAAAATCTAACCCTGGCAACATTTTATGAGAAGAGAATCAAGGTTCATTTCTATCCTGACACCTACCACGGCTTTTAGTTTTATTGCTTTAAGTAATAGGTATTTCTGCTCATTAATACACTGGAAGCACAGATAGTCTTGATTCAGACAAAAAGAAATAAAAGTTGTAAGGAACACACAGTTTATGAACGGTTTGCATATTACAGGCAAACCATGTTGGATAGCAGAAACTCATGTGCCTGGGAACACTGGAACATATGGCAGAGAGATCTGTTCTGGATCTGCATTGATTTGGCTTGGTAAGATCTGAACTGCTAAGTCATTGCTCTGCCCATGCTCATCACTGTCCAGCTTGTGGCTAGTGACTTAGGATGGTAACAGCAGTGTCCCAACCTATCTTTGGGTGTCAACTGTCAATATGAGTAATGAAAAATGAGCTGTCCCATACGGATGTACAAAGTTTGCAAGCGGTCTTTTGTCTGGATGCACAGTAAGTGCGAATATACCTCACCTCATTAGTGAACATTCAGAGGCTGTAACTTGTTGCCTATTCTTTATTTGCTTGTTATTTAGTCCTCAGCATACTTGAATGCAGGAGTCGTAAACCTGCCCTACTTTATTTTAGTACCCAAGTGTATTTCTGAGTTTCACAAACTATGTCAAGATGAGTAATACAATACAAATATGAAATTATCCCCAAGTTTTGCCTGGTTGACATGGTCTGAGTTAAGACTTTGTCTCTACCTTTGGTAATTTTGGATCTGTTCCACCCTATGCAACCCATCAGCTGCCAACAGCCTCAGCACTCACGTGGAAGCAATGACTAATCTCTACAGGAATTATGCAGCAGCCAAGCAGTCTGGGCTTGTTATCCAACCAGGATTCAGGAGCTGAGAGTTAGCATCATTATTAACAATGTGATCATCAATGTTGTTGTTGTGGTAGGGTAGGTTCATTAACAAATCAATGTTTGCGCACATCCTTGCAAACATAAAGCACTCTTTTCAGCATTGAGTATTGTTATTATTAGAGTTCCCTCTTGCTGCATCTTCCTGTTAAAGGGTAGAGAGGTTTGAAGGTCTTGACTCACTGCTAAAATGCAGTGTTGTGTCTTAGAGATTCTCCCTCTAGCAAACAGTAGAGAAAACCACAGCAGATAAGCACTACATGAAAATGGAGGACACTAGGAATGGCTGCCTGCCTTGAATTAGTGGTTCCTCTTCTATACCTGGCCCCCAATTATTCTTAATATCAGATGCTTATGGAAAGGAGCAAAGAGTTATGAGATAACTTGTCCACTGGGTGACACTCACCCTCAACCCACAGACACACTGTGCCTTATGAACATTGGGATCTTTGGGCAATGGTGCTTGGAGTGTGCACAACAGTTACTCCTTGCTTTGGATTGTTCCTGGCACAGTGCTATGTTAAGCAATGATCTGCTCTCCATTTTGTCCTGTGCTTAATCTAGCCCCAGTAAGTAATAAAAAGCAAAGTCCTTCAGCATGGGGGAAACATCTCAGTAATGATACGCTAGGTCTGTGCATCTGTTCTCACAGCAGGGATGTGTACTAGAGCTAATCAGGAGCTGGAAGTTGTGTTCCCCAGGAAATTCTGACATCAGAAAAAAATTAATTCCAAATTAGATCGAATTGCTGACATTTCTAATTTTCTCACAAAATGAGATTTCTCCCCCAAAGTAGTTCTAGGCCATCAGGATGTTTTAGTTTGATAGTCTAATCTTGATTCATTTTGTTCTGACTGTTACACTGTATTAAAATATTAAATGTAATTATATATATAATAATACATATAGAATATATCTGAATTAGTGATCTAGTATGGAGTAAAAGTTGAAATATAGTTATTTAAAATGAGGGTCCCTACACAAAGCTGAAGTACCTGACTTAAATGCCTCTCTTAGGTAAGCAGTTTCTTGTCCAAAGAGAGTAGTGGAGGATGGTTGGGACTATCTGAGCAGGTTGCCTCTGAGATTCCTACTGTTCCCTACTGGCTGTAAAGCAAACACAAATGACTCCTCCCTTCATTTAAGGAAATCATTGGTTGCTATGCATTACATGATGCAGATACCTCCCAAAACAATCACATGCAACAGTGGGAGATTCATCTATCCATGCTTTCATTGTCTCCAGTGCAACTATCCTGTCCCATGTACATAAGTCAGGCTCCTCTTGTAGTCAATGTAAAGAAACAGGTATCTTTGCTACATGAATAATCTCATCCTCTTACAGATATTACTCTCTAAAAGGGCTGATCTGTGTTTCCAGGGAGGCTGAAAGGACTAGATCAGCTCCACTTAATAGCAGGTGTCTGAAATTACATTACTGGCTTCTAATGAAGGAACACCATTATTTGTTTCCTATTAAATTCTTTATTCCAGTGCAATTACTCTTGTTGGCTGTCTTTAACAATCTCCACTGGATGTTATTGCCCACATTGCTAACAGGCCTTTCCATGGCCCGTGCACATCAGCATGCTCCTCTCCCTGGGATCTTAGGAGATCTTGGCAGGAATTTCCCATGAGGATGTTTGCAGTGTGCCAATAATGCCACATATGGAAATTGAAAGAAGACTCAGTGGACCAGAGATTCAAAGCAATGGGGCATTTAATGGATGCTCTCTAGGTGTATGAGGAGGGGAACCAGTGTGGAGGGGATGGCATGCTGGGTGCAGTGAAAACAAGAGACCACTCACTCACCTTCTCTCTGTTGCTGTGGTATCATGGGAGGTGGCTGTGGGAACGCTTGGCTAATCTGGCCATAAGCAGCAGGATAAGCAGCTGTAGAGAAAAGAAAGGGAGAGAAGAAAAGGATAGATTTCAGTTCTGGGAAGCAAGAAACTTTCACATCAAACAATCACATGAAGCTGGAGACGGGCTTTCCCCTGTAGTTTAGACACCTCGTATAGCCTGAGATATAATAGAAGTGTCACAGTGGTGCTTCAGATAGTAGCACTCATCTCTGAGCATCCATTCTCCTTTCAACTTTGTAGCAGAAGCACTGGGAACAGCCATGTGATCTAAATGGTGGTCTAAACAGAGATCCATGAGATCTCCCCCACCAGAGATGGGTAACCATCCCAGGAAGTACGAGAAAAACACTCATTCTTGAGCTCAGCGTATGCCTGTGCTGACTGGCATGTGCAGAACCCATGCCCATGTTTTTCTTTTGCACTCTGATTTATACACATGCTTATAATAACAGTTCATATGTATTCCCACTCTTTCTTACTCTATACAGAATATGCACAGAAGCACACTTGTGCATGCATTCTCAGATAAACGTTTCCTTTCACGTCTATAGACACTTAGTCTTCTACACAAACACAGTGGAAACAGTGTGCAGCAATTAAACAATTTTCCCCACCTCAGCTCCCCCACCAAGCAGACAAGGGGAGCCATTCAATACCACAGATGGTAGATGATGTGCCTTGCTGCTAAAAATACAGAGTACGGGTCGCCTGCGAGCCCAGAGAGAGGGGGATAGGGGCCATGTGTGTGCAGAGGGGTTAATTAACAGCTCAAAGGGTTGAGCTGCTTCCCATCTATCAAACCTCACAAGCAATAAATGACAATAACTAAAATGCCGGCAAATGAAGCCCTACATGGAGAATTAAATTAAGTTTCCAGATACAGCACTGACATGAAATAATAGCCATTCCTCAGCGGGAGCCCATGATTGCTCCAGTTACCACAGGAAATAATGACTTTGAGGTGGCAGCTTCCTTGCAGTGTTGGCCATAGACACCTCGCAAGGGGAGGCTGAACACAGCAGGGTCATGGTCTGCACCAGGTCACTTTGGCTGGTGTCAGTCCATCAACTGCAAAGGAGCTGCTCAGCATACACAGAGATGTGAGAGTGAGAGAGGTCTGCCCACTGGAAGTCATGGAGAAGCTGCTGGGAAACAAGGAGTATATGCCGCTCCTCGGCAAGCCTCGAATCTGTACCTCCAGCCACACCAGAGCTAGCCAGTGCTGGGGTGTCTCACAGATGCACAACCAGCAGAGTTCAGACATACCCTACAGAATGGGCGTGTGCAGACATACACAGACTGGGCCCTGCCAGGCACAGTTGCAGCGGCTCGGCAGGGTCTGTTTGCCCATCTGCCCTAATCACTGCAGCACTCAGGAGACCCCCAGATCTTAAAGTGGCCGCAAACCAAGCGGTGTGATTTTCCGCTTGCTCACTGTACGTTCTAGGGAGGCCTGACCCAGTTCTGTCAGTGAAGTTGCACCAAGGTAAAGCTCAGTGGGAGCCATTCCCCAGTGCTTCATGGGAGGTGGCTGGCCTCTTTAGGGAGACTCTGGGTATTTAGGTTTGGTTTCATGACTACTGCAAATGGAATCTGAAGATCTGTCAGGTGTCCCCAGCTCAGGATCCACCTCCCTTCTCACAGCCCCCTTAGCTGTGTTTACAGAATTCAGAGAAGAAAAAGGTTTACTGGGAGAAAGTGTTAATACTAACGACCTGCGTACTGCTGCACTCCAGCGTAGGCTTGCTGCAAGGGGTCTGCTGCAGTGGGGCTCTGTGCTGTGGAGACAGAATAGAGAAGGAAAAAAGGGATTAAAACAGAGAAATAGAATCAGAGAATATCCCAACTTGAACCAGACCCCAAGGATCATTGATTCCAATTCCTGCCTCTGCACAAGACCACCCAAAATTCAAACTATATATCTGAGAGTGATGTACAAACATCCCGTGAGCTCTGGCAGCTCAGTGCCATGCCTGCTGCCCTGGGCAGGCTGTTCCATGCCCACCGCCCTCTGGTGCAGAGCCTTTCCCTAACCCCCGGCCCTCCCCTGGCACAGCTCCATGCCGTTCCCTCGGGCCCTGTCGCTGTCACACACAGCAGAGCCCAGCGCTGCCCTCCGCTCCCTGTGAGGAGCTGCAGGCGCCGTCAGGCTCCCCTCAGCTCCTATGCTCTGGGCCCAGCACACCTACGGCCCTCAGCTCGCCCTTTCTTTTCCCTATGAAATGTGTGCTGTGAGACAGACAAACCCGAAGGCTGAAGGTCCTAGCAGTGGAACATCTCACTCATTCTAAAGGCAGGACTGCTGCAGACCCCCCATGATGTCCAGGAGGGCTGTGTCCCCAAGCTTTGCATTTCCCTGTGTGACTTTGCGTAGGGCAAACAAACCCCTCTCCACCTTTCTCAAGTTTCAGAACCCACCTCTAATCATGTAGATTATTGGCGTTGCTGCAGTCAACCCCAAAGACCCACATCCTAATCCAGGACTGATGCTGTGCTAGGTGCTGTGCAGACTCAGATCTCAGTGACAGCTACCGGCACATGAAACTTTCAATCAGAGCAGAAAACAACAGGGCATAGCAGGGGAAGGAGAAGAGAACAAAGCACTGGCTCCTGCTATCCTGACGTTCCTTCAAAAGACCCATTGCTGCCAGGCAGCCCCATTCGAAGGGAGGAGAGGCTCCTCGGAGGGGAGGGGGACACTGCTTGTCTGCTCCAGGCAGGATGCTGTGAATCTCTGCGTAGAGCACGCAGTCCCTTGCTGGCTTCAAAGTGCATTTTCTCTCTTTACAAGTGTGCATTCCTCCCCCTTAAAACTGTTTATTTTTGTGAAACTTTGAAGTGTAGCTCAAATACAACCAAAGCTAGTTAAGATATTTTTTTTCCTTTTCCCCTTTGGTTGATAGGAGAGAAAAAGAGAGCAAGAGAAAGAGAGAGAGAGAGAGAGAAACGTGTTGGATAAGCTCTTTCTTTATCTGCAGCAATAAAATATTTAAAGCAAAGCTTGGCTGAACCTCCAGTCCAAATGTCACCTTGGCCCTAATATTTCACTTCTTGTTATGAGTTTAATTTGTATTTATTGGTGCTGCATAGTTCTACATTTATGCAATCCCTCTGGCTTTGTACTTTTAGGATGTTCCCTTAGGGAGCTGCTGCTTCCCCCCACCACTTCCCGCTTTCTTCTTTCCTACAAGAAGGCTGGTGAAAAAGGCTTGGAGGGTGTGTAGATGTTGACCTACCCAAGGAGGGAGACTGGCTACATGCCAAAATGTGTGATTAGGTGTCAAACAAGTGCTATGGATCTGAAGAAAACAGACAAAATGCTTTGTAACTGATACTATTACAGATTTGCCTTAATGTCAAAGATTACTGTTGATCATGATGGTTTGTAAGGTCTCCTAGTATACTTATCTCCCCACATGGAAAGAGGAAGGCTAAGACCAAGAACAAACATGGAGGGGAGAAATACAGCTGTCTAGCTAAGTCTTGGAGGCTCCTATTCTTATGATATAACTAGATCTCAGGGGTGGTGACAGGAAGAAATAGGTGGGACTGTAGTCTTAGACTGGATGTTGGTGGGTTGAATCGCTATCTGACTTTTGGCAGGTCCCACCGCATCTGTGCAAAACAGGAAAGCACTGCATTACTGTAAGGATTTCACTCATATGAAAGAACATGAGGAGAATTTATTAAAACCTCTTGAGATCAGTAGAAGCATCATAGGGATGTAAAGTTAAAGTGTAGATGCTCCAGGAAACTATAAGAAATGCTTGCAAAACATAAAATCTCTTCTCCTTTTACTCTTGCCTTCTTGAAGAAGGAAGTGACCAAAGTCTATTCTTTTTAACCTCTGTTCAGAATTGTTTCCTTTTAAAAACAGGCTGTTGAGCATATTGCTCTAGAAGAAAACTGGTGGTTGTGAAAGACTGAGTGACACAGCAGTTCCTGCACTCCTTTGGGAGAATGGTTCTTACTAACTTGAACCCTCTAAACAGACCAAGATTATATGCTTTCAGGTAGAAGGAACATCCTGAGGAAAATAAAAAAGGAAATGTGGTAGAGGGAGCAAATCTTTATAGAAGAACCACAGTATTGAAATCTGAAGCAAAGGAGATGATCTGCTGTGTCTGCCCTAAAGGCAACTGCCCTTTCTTGGTGGCACCCACCTGCTTATAGAGCTAAACAAAGAAATCCTCTTTGTTGCTCAGGAGATACACTCACAGTGTTTTTGTTCTCTGCACTGGATTAGTCTAGTTGGATCAGAAGGTCATGCCTGTCAGAAACCACAAATCAGCTCCCCAGGAGGGCACGGTGTAGAAGGAGCCTGAGCTGCTGGGTTGTGCAGGCTGGTGCAGAGCATCTGACTGATGTCCTGCATGATAGCAGTACAGCTAGGGAAAATTTCATCCAGTATGTCCATTCCAACAACGTGTCCATGACATGGCTCAATCTGCAGGCCATGCAGAAAGATAGTGTAAAAGCTGACTTGGCGTGCACTTTCTTTCTCTGACATGCTGACAATTGACAATGCCTGCGTCTTTGTAGATACAGGAAAAACCATGGCATGACATCTATTCAGCTATGGTCCTTTTCATTTTTTCTTGCCTTAGGTGGGCACGTGTGGAAACTGTCCGTTCTCCCAGCTACAGTTGAGGCTGTATCCTGCCCATACAGAACAATGGCAAAAACCTCCAAATAAACTATATGATGAATTCCTGGGCTTTGCAGGCTTTGCATTTCCTGAAGGGAGCCTGACACTTCTAATTTTGGTTTGGATCAGAATAAAATCTTCCTCAGAGTTAAACACCTTTTCCTGGACTGAGCTCTGGGCTTACAGTTTTAACATGGATTAAATCCCAGTGGGGCTGGCCACTTTTTCAGAGAGAACACGTTTCAGCAGCTTTAGGAGCATTACATTGTTTGGCCTTTGTGCCAGTGCTAGAAACTGAACAGAGCCTCCTAACTTATTGATGAGCTGCTCTCCTTACCCCATCCTTTGGTATCTTGCCTGTCTTTGGAACCATATTCTGACCACTGTAACCAAGCCATTCACTGTAGGAAATATACACTGAAAATCACTGTTCACGTTTAAGATTAAATAATAAAACTGGGAAAATGCTTTATTTAAAGATTTTGGAACAATAAGCATTTAAACGCAGCCTTTTTCCCTCCCACACAAAGCTTTTAGAGTTCATTATTTTCCTGCATCTTTAGGACTTTAGGCGTGTATCTAACTGGGTGTTTCTTTCTCAAGAGACTGTTTCATCAGTAAGAATGACTTCCTGGATTTTGTAGTATATAGAATCACAGAATCATAGAGGGTGGGAGGGACTTCTGGAGATAATCTTGTCCAACTCCTCTGCTAGAGCAGGTTGCCTAGAGCAGATTGCACAGGAAAGCATCCAAGCTACTCAACTTGGGTGATATACCTTTGGCTCTGCAGCTGTACACCTTTTTCTCTCCAGCTGTGCTGGGGCTGCCTTTGTTTCATTATGACCCTAAACCATAGAATCATAGAATCATAATACTGCTCGGGTTGGAAAAGACCTCAAAGATCATCAAGTCCAACCTCAACCTAACCATAGTACCCTAACTCTAGCAACCCAGTCCATGAGCACCATGTTCCCTGGAATAGCTGCAGTACCACATGGAAGCACAGGACATATTCTCTGCTGTAGCAGTTCTCTCTTCAGAACAGGCCTTTTATTGGCTGGACTCCTACAGCTTTATAAAAGACAAAGTATAACGTATAAGATAAAGTCTACTGTAGAATATACACTGGTGGCTTTAATAAGACACCAAGTCGACTAACATGACTTTTCTCTCTTTTCTTCAGAAATCACAAAGCTACCATGAGCACCAAAACCAGAAGTTATTGGTCACCTTTCTTCAGTAGCTGTCTCCGAATTTTTTCCTTCACCTCCAAGGACTGACATTCTTCATAACCCGAATTCTATGTCTAGGGGTCCCAAACCATCTATTGCTCCCAACTGAAAGGTCTCCACTGACTCTGAGGGAAGATCCAGTGTTTAAGTCATTACTTAAATAAATGTCAAATAGTGACTTATATGATGGAGAACTGTATGATGGAAATCAATGCAGTACTGAGTGCCCACAATCTGAGGCATATAATAATAATCAGCTGACCAGCAAAGACTGCAGTGACTTGGAAAATGAGTATGATCAGAGCTTAAATTCCTCTGCAGTGAAGGAAGTCATGGAAACTCCAGAAGAGACAGAGAAGAAAGAGGATAACATTGTTAATGATGAGGACACTGGCATTCAAGAAGTCAAGCACCATAACTCTTCAGTTATTGCTGAACCAATAAAACTAGACCATGTAGCATCACCCAGAGACTGTGGTAAGTCTGAAGCATTTTGTAAAGAGTTCTCAGATGCCCCTGATGGGAATAATGATGTTTCTAAGAATGTAGATAAAGATGAGGATATTGTAGGTGATTGCAGTGAAACCAAAAGCAAGGAGGAAACTTCTAACAATCTAAAATTGGTTAAGGACAATGGTGATAGTTGGGCTGATGGTGATAGAGATATCTAAAGAGATATCTTTAGAAGTCAGTAGCAAAACTCTCCCTTGATTCAGTCAGTTCTGATCAAAATTGAAAACCATATACTCATAAGTAAAGAAAATGCCAGGTATTTACAGCTGGTTTGACATGCAGAACTGCAAGAGTGGCCGAAGAGTCTCTGGATGCTCTTGGAAAGGAGTGAGGAAAAAGCACCCTTGGGCTGCAACACCAGATGACATGTGGAGGCAGAATCCCCAACCTGCGTATCTCTGTTTTATTCAGACCCTCACAATCTATCTTTTCTACTTGGGAAATTGTGTTGGGTCATCAACTGCAGGATTTTAACTTGGGAGTTCTTAAAAACAAAAGTGATGACTTTTGCTCTCTGATGAACTCATCTTCCTTAGCTCTGAAGCAGATGAAGATGTAATTTCAGTACAATGTATGTGTCCGTGCTGGCCAGCAAGGCCAGGGGGTACAGGGGACACAGACTCAGGGCTGGCTGGGTGTCCCAGTGCAAAGCTAAGGTAGCTTGGGCAGCCATGCTCATTGTGCTGGATGAATTAAACTTAGTGAAGGGCATAACTGCCTGTGCTTCCAGCTGTAGTGTAGATGAAGCCAATGGTTGGTATTGGTCCAGAAACCTCTAGGCACAGATTAAACATTTATGGAAGCTGTGGCCATACTGCGTTCAGTAAAGTGACAACCCTCCTATGTATTAATGACCTGTGTGAAGTTCAGAAAGGGCTCAGATGTACAAGGGACCCACGATTCAGAGCTAACCCAGGGGCTGCTTGTTACTGTAGGCTGGAACATATCACATACTAAAAAACAGTGATGAGGAGATATGAATCACTTCTCAACACGTGTCTCAACACGAGGAGATCAGGAGAGAAAGTTGCTTTATTCCTTCATAAGATGCAGACAATATAATCATGCTCCAGTGAGGAAGGAGAGTTACCTTATCTCAGCAACCCTTTCTCCCTATCCAGTTTCTCTATTACTGTAAGTATTAGTTGGTGTGGCGACAAATAATAATTATAATATCCCTGGAAAATGATAGACCAAATTCAGAGACAGGGCAAACTTTTTGCATCCTGAGCCTTTCAGCTCTTTATTACATGATGTAATGTACATGCTGAGGATCAGCTGGTGAAATAAAGTGAAAAAAGCAGAGAGACTTGAGAGGCCGGGGAACAAGTATCAATCATGTCAGCCCCACTGAAGTTAGCATTGACGTGCTTTCCAGAAACTGAAGATCTGGCCTTGCCAGGGCAAGCTATAGGTGTACTGTGAAAACAGATGCTAATAGTAACTTCATTTGGCAGCTCAGGGCAAGAGCCTTATCCCTGGACATAGCTTCTAGATTAATTTGATAATTTCCATATCTCCATGGGAAAAATTCTGCTCAGATACGATTGTCGCTTTGCAAGACAATCCTGGCCAAGATGCCACAAGGTGACCACAGCAGATAACCTTCCATAAACCTGGAGACATAAAACAAGCCAATGACCTACTATATGGCCATAAATATAAATTTAACGAAGGCAGCACTTATTCATTAGGCAGAAGTCAAGAAATGACTCCCAAGTCCTTCAAAGAAAGTAGATCCGTTAATGTCACTTTCGGAATCCTCTGCCTGATGCCAAAAACTAAGGATGATTTCCCAAGTCAGCATGAAATACCACTGCTTTAAAATTAAAACCAGGAAGCTTTCTTACTACTCATATAACTCTAGATTTAAGTCCAACTTTTTAAGGGGATGTTCAGCTAGTGTTAGACCTGGCATTTAGCTTTAGTCAGACAATGAAAGAATGGAGGTGGCAGTAAGAAGCATGCTGTTAAAAATAAATAAAATCAGTTTAAGTGATACTCTATAAAGAGTGCCTCCTGAGATGCCAGTAACCTCATGTGGAATCGGCAACGGAGCTATTATGTGGGTACAGCAGGTGGAAATGGTTGTAGGAGAAAGGGCAGAACTCTGCTGTGATTGCTCAGTGGTGTAGATCAGGAAGAATTGCACTGAAGCCAGAGGAAGTGGTAAGGAAATGTGATGATGGTTACTGCCTGGAAACAAAGTGCCCAGGTCCCCTAAAAGACGAAAGCAGGGTCTGGCACATTTGAGGCCCCCTAAACACCCTAAGATTTCACTTTGGTGGAAGGAGTAAGCAAACCTTACACCTACATGATATTCCCCTCAACACCTTTTATTTCATTTCAATAACTGCATTTCCTGGCAGCCACGCTTTATTTCATTTATTTCACCCTGTTTTTCAGCACTGCTCCCTGGAAAGGTCTACCAAAACATGTTATCACCTGGATCCACAACTTTTTGTTCTGCACCTTCCATTAATTCCTCTCACAGTCCCAGAGGTGTCTTACATTTCCCCCAGGAATACAGCTCTGCTACTGCAGCCTCTGGGAGATAAATGGGGATGGAGGGTGATCAGAGGGTGGCAGGGCTGTTAGGGAGGGGAAGAAAATGATAGCAAAAAAATCCATGCAAAGGGTAGGATTAAAATAAATAAATAAATAACTGAGTGGGAGGACTCTATTCACCTTCTTAAATCCAATTTAAATCACTCTCTACAGGCCTAATCTATAGCCATAATTACATCATTTCGTACAACAAGCTTGTGAGAGGTCTTAAGAAATTTATGTAGATTAAAATTCATGGGTGCCATAGTACAGATCCCATATTATTAAGATTGATTAGGACAGCTGATGCTGTGATTAAAGAAGCCAGCGTTTACTGTTGTAATTAATTAGGTATTCAGACACAACAATAACTGCAATAATAGAAAGAATGTGCTGATCCGGCAGAAAACAGAGACTGATTCTGTGTTTTATAGTCTCGTTTTGCCATTTAGGGACTGGACACCATTCAGTCAAAGATATGTTGTCCCACTGCCTGTTTCTGTTCACATCAGGGGAGCTCCCCTGCTCTATCATGTGAGTTGGAAATAATCTCAGGTATAGTAGATGCTTGTTTGGGACAACAAATGAGCTTACTATGAAATTCATGTAGTTTATCACTGGAAATCAGAATTATCTTTAGAATTTTCCTTATAGGCCTGCCTCCAACCCCATCCAAAATTGGTCCTCTGCTGAGACAGGACAATAAGAGTCATGTCTGGCCATGAATAGCTTCCAATGAACAAAGCAAAAAAAATGCAGAAGAATTGGAAATGTCACAAGGTGGAGGTGGCTGGCCAAGGTGACTTACTAATTCAGCAGCAGAGCCAGGACCAGACTTCTCTACCATTGCCTGAGCTCATAAACATATAAATCAGGGTCAGGTTTTAAACATAACGGAGCACTTAACTTCATGTTTTTGGGAGCTTACTTTAAGTGACCTCCGAAAAAAAATCCCTCAAGGTGTTAACTCACTTAGGTGCCTCTCCTCTGAAAACTAGCAAAGTTCCTATTCTGTATTTACCTTCTTCCAGATCAGAGGAGAAAACGCTTTGGCTCTGGAAAGGCTCCCACAACTGCCTTAAACAACCTCATTCATTATGTCTGCAGTGTGATTGTTCGAAGTACACAGCATCATTAAAGTAGCTTAGACTACAATTGAGGATGGCAACTTGTTATTATATTTTTAATGAGTGCATTCCTTCACTTATTTATTTTACCAGTAAAGCGTGGTTTATGGCACGTGGCAGATTGTTACAAATGGGTCAAATAAATGCTTTCCAGTCATAATGATGTTTCAGGAGCTCACTGTTGCACTTTTGAAACTGCTGATACAAAATATGAAAGTGAAAGCTCATCTCAGGATTTATGGTGGACAAATACAACAAAGCCAAACATTTCCCACAGCAAGTAACAAAGCCTAGGGGCTGCTGAGCCAGGTATTTTCTAGGACATGGTGTATAACTGGACTGATTGTTATGGGGATTGGACCTTCCTACAGGTGATTTTGTTATTCTTTTCTTGTTCTTGCTCTTTTCTTATTCTCGTGAGTCACATCCTCTGATAGCTTTGAAATGCATGCAGTGGGGTGGTAGAAGCTGGTTCCTTTTTCTGTCTGCACAAAAGAGTCCCTGATGCTGGCCAGTATCACTGGGAGGGGTCTATTGAGACTAGAGAGGACTGGACCCTATGCAGGATATCAAGTAGAACTTGCTGTCTCGCTAACCCAGACATATGCACACTGAGTAAGCAAAGGCGAATGGAGGGACTTCTGCAGTATCTGCAGTGAGGATATATAAAGCTGTTCCTGGCAGCAGCAGGCAGTCAGGAACAGTAGCACTGTGAGGCTGAGAACAGTGAATGAGGCAACAGATTTATAGAGAATTATGAAGAACTAAGGGAAATCTTTTGTAGTTCTCAGTAACTACAGCTCAGACTAAATGCACTGAAGAATCCAGTGTCCTGGAAGGCATTTTCCATGTGAAGCACCCCAGTGCTGCCCTACCACTGGGTTCGCCCCTGGCTCTAGTCAAGCTCGACATCCCACTGGGTATTATAAGATATATTTATGCTTCCTTTCTGGGCATCACTTGCTTTTTTCTGAGTGCTCTGCTCAGTGTCGTCTTCTAGTTCTGTCCTTTTGTGTCACTGATCCTGTGACAGCTGCTTTTGTCTTTTTCATTCACTGCCCTTTGATCTCCCACTTTTCTCCCCTCCTCTTCCCAAGGAGGTTTTATTTTTGCAGGGAGCATTTTGTCTAGACCGTCATAATGCAATCCAGTAGTGGAAGGACTTGTTTTTGGAGTGCAGAGTGCTGATAGTGTAAAACATAGCAGAAACCAGTGCAGATGATCTCCACTGTTACAAGACAGGCACTGGGCTCTCGATAGCCAAAGAATGTGGGCAGAAGAGAGCAATCCCTATTACTGTGACTAATGGTGAAGTGGCAAATGCCCTTGCACTACTACAAAATGACTTGCCATACCATGGCACAACAGATTATGCTCATTGTCCCCACTGTATGTTGTGACACGTTGTCGTATTCAATAGTTTTGCAAGCTGAAGACTAAGGGGCAGGCATTAGCACAACAGGGCCAAATATCCAGAGGGACTCATATTACTAGGAGAAGAAATATTTTCTCCCTTTTGATTCTGTCCATGCCCAAAAGTGCAGTGAGAGGCATTATGTACTGGTTGTACTTGGAGAGGGTGAGAGCATGGCTTGCAAAGAGCTTTCTGCACAGAATTGTTTTCTGGGGGTACTGCATGGATCTGTAACTCAAGTGGAAGTCACAGAAAGAGAGAATTCCTGCAGGATCTGGGGCTGTGATTAGGAGCCTGGTGAGTAGGGATGTTTGAATTATTCTTGCCTTTGCCCCAAGTCCATAGGGGTTTCAGTACTCTGACCCAAATGGTACTTTGTGTACGTCACTGCTCCAGACAAAGACAATATTTAAAAAAGAGGATGGGATAAGACAAAGAAAAAAAAAAAAAAAAAGAGTGAAACTACAGGGTAAATACAATTACATAAATTGCACCTGCTTTTATAGTGCAAAGATTGTGGAGTTCTTGAGTTGCTTAGATGTAACATCAAAAATATTATAGCTAGACACAAAGGTGAATGTGTAGACAAACTGCACAATTAATGAGATTTATTTGGGTCTGAATGATGTGGATGTCATCCCTCTACAGATTTTGATTGTCCTGCTTTGCTATTTTCAGGCAACAAAGCACATTCTGCTACAGGATATAATGGTCTGAACCCACATTTCAGGTTTTTTTTTGTTGGGTATGAAAAAGTATCTAAGAGCAAAATTCAGGCATTAAACAATATATGGCAAGTCATAACCATAGCTTACTATGGTAACATACATAATACTGCAGCACTCTTGGCCACTTTTAGAATGAGAGATATATCATAAAAGAAAATTGTTTGGAAGATGCTGACTTTGGATGGCACTGGCATGTTCTTTTCTTCTCTATAGTGCTAGCGCAATTGAATGCTCAGCTTTAATATTTTATTTCTATCCTTGCATTTAGAAATGCAGAACCACAGGGCAGTGCCAATAACAGATACTACAGAGTAATGTACAAAAAATCATATAATGAACAATGATGGAATAAGCTGCCCAGTGATGAAAATTTCTTTCTAACCCCAAGCAATTAGTGGCTGGATTATATAATAAAGCATGAAGGTTTGTGTCCTTTCTACATTTTTATCCAGTCTAATGTGACTGTGGATATTCTCATTATCCATATAAATGTCTAATCTTTTTTTTTTTAATGTTGCTAAGCTCCAGGCCTCAATAAAGCCTGTGGCAAGGAGTAAAGTTTTGGTGAGTGCGTAAATGCTCATTAGGAGGAGAAGAGAATAAGATGGAGCAAACACATGCCTTGTCCTACACCCAACCTGCTACAAAGGAACTTGCTGTAAGAGGTTTATTGCTAGTGGGCACAGGCAGAAGTAAAACAAGAGGTGAGGGCTTGGCTGACCACTTTGTACCTCTGCTGTCACTTAGGATGTCATTGAGTTGAGGGAAAGTTGAGCACCAGGAAAGACCAATGTATTGCTGAAGACATGCTGAGATAAATTCCAAATGTACAAAATAAAATATTTGCACGTCAGATTTTCTGGCAGAGGGGAGACCCTCTGCCTGAAGAGAAGAGAAGCAAAGACGACTTTCACCTTTCAGTATGTTATGCTTCTGATGTTTGTGCATGGACTTACTTTGGACTGCTGGCTGAGAAAGCCTCTCCAAAATCAGAGAGAATCAGATTAAAGCCATTGACTTTTATATAATATTGGATGAAATGTCTAACTTAAAGTTTTCTTTAATTATGGGGGTATTTAGAGATAGTAATAAAAGCTCAAATCATTACAATTCATCCAGAAATATCATATTTTCTCTGATATTTGCAGTAATGGATTGTGGACAATTAGCCAAGAGGAACTAGACAAAGCAGTGAAAAAAAATGACATAGAAATGAGTGGATAAAAAGAGCAATGATAGGCTGGCAAACAGGTAAATACTTAAATGGGTAGAGGAACCAATAGATATATCACCTTAAAGATAGGGTTCTTTACTGCTGTTATGGTTGATCTCACTGAGAACACTAAGGCCTCATCCAATCTTCTGATGCCTCCTTTAGCTGCCAAGACTGCTCATCCCTCTACACTGCTACAAACATATATACATGCCTAAATTTTAACACAGTAAGTTCCTTGATTTCAGTTCTGCTTAAAGTTCAGCTCATGGCTAAATGTTTATAAGGTGTGTGTGTGGGGGGAAATTATAGGTATTTTTTCAATATTCTTGATATTTCTGGGTTTTCCTTTGATGTATCCAAAGGTTTTCTTTCAGTGACTTTGAGCAGCAACTAGGCAAGACTTTTGTACTTCTTTGTTACAAGATTTTTTTCCTTGTAGCTCATAAAGTCCCTAGTGATGTCAAGTCTTATAAGCTTTCAGGACTGGTTGAGGTGGAAAGAATTTTTTTGTTAGGGTGTCTGTGGGCTTTTTGGTTGGAGTAACTGTCTGATTTCTTGACAGATTAGATTAATCTGAGTGTCCCAGGGTAAAATATGCCTTTGCCAGATGGTAGCTAGGATCAACTAGTAAAATTTATTTAAATTATATTGTTGCAATTGGTATTATTAGTGTGTATACAGTCATTGGTAAGAAATGTCTTTCCAGCTCCAGCTTGAAGCAGAAGTCTTTATGAAATCCCAAGAAAGCTAGAAAAATATAAGTGCACATTAAGGACTTGTAAACCCCTAAGTTCTTGGTGATTACAGCCTCACATTGTCCATATATCTGTGAAGTACGGGCACAGAGGTAGATACATATTCTTTAATCACCCTCATTCATTTCTGATGTCAAAATCACCCCATCAGGACTGGCATCTTTTGAGTCACAGTCTATGAACCCTATCAGCTGTCTCCAATGGCGTGACACGATAGGATGAAACTGAGCCTGTTATGTGGATGTGCTGAACTGACTTCAGTCACCAGCCCTGGTAAGGCTAGAGGATTTGAACGCAGCAATTGGTTTGGAAACCAGAGCACACTGCCTGGTACAGGGTATAATCCTTCTGAAGTAGCTGATGCTACAGACATTTCCCTAACACTGATAAAGCAGGCTGTGGGTATGGCAGTGGTCTGGCTTACCTGGGTAAGGGTGTATGCCATTCGCAAACACGGCTTCTGCGGCGGGCTGCCCATTAGCCTGCGGCGGGAGGCCAGTGAAACCATTCACCCCAATGGGAGATGGGATGCTAGGCACAGCTGGTGCAGTTATACCAGGAGGCGTGCTTCCACCTGCAAGGAGGGAAGAACACAAAATCAAAGCTGACGAGTACTGGAAGCAGTAACTATGAAGGGAAAGATCCTGACACAACAACTGTGACCACCACTCAGAAGCCTTACGATAATTCAAGAAAAGAAAAATCTTCCAAGCTTTCTCACAAAGAAAGCAACCACTCACACAATCGCAGGCTAAACTTACCATTGCGTTTTTGTTTGGAAAGCATTTAACATAAAAAAGGTTTGCAAAGTTTTTTTCAACAGACAAAATTTGTTTGGTGATCCTGATCTCTAAGACTAGATCCACAGCTAACATCATGTAGTACAAGACAGCAGAAATACTGCCATTCCTCCTGAGCTCTCTCCCCAGAGTACTACATGTTTGATGACTTAATAAGCAGACATTTCTTTCCTAGATATCATTTAGCACCAAAAGCAAATTCACAATCCCACTTTTCTACAGTTTCTCTTTGGAGATGTCAGCTTTGTGGGCGTAGTGATTTTCAGGGCCACTCTTTCTGCACTCTCTCATGAATACACATGTAGCGTGCAAACTAATTTTGAACTCCAGCATCAGGGATACTTAAAATGTTTGGCAAGTTGATTTGTAGCCTACAGACAGACAGCAATAGATTTTTAGTGTTGCTGTTTTGCCCCTGCCTGACTTCGTGGTTTCAGCAGGGATCTTTCACAGAAAAGGGGCAAAAATTAAGCTACAGTTTTCCTCCATGGAACCGTATTCCTCCATTTCTTCCCAGACTCTTCCTGTGGGGGCTATAATGCTATTGCAGAGGAACAATTTAATCTTTATGTTTTGGGTGGGATCCTGTCACCCACTGATAAAGAAATCTTAAAATTTTGTGGTGGGAATTAAATCCCTCTGCTACCTTACTGTTTCCTCCTATGTGTATTTGAAAGGACTGGACAGTCTGTGCTACTTGAAATGTATTCAGGATGTTTCCAGAGAACAAAAATGAGTTTTCAATACGTATGAAATTGTATTTTTCTCTTGCTGTCTGTGGTGTGAAGTTAAACTCTCTTATCTTCAGTAATATCTTCCTGTGTCAGGATATACTACTGATTGAAAGTACCATTTTTGCAGGAATCCCTTTTTTAAACCAATTGCAGAAATTTTTTCACCATCACAGCACTCCATGATGGGTTAGTCCAATAACACACTTTAATCACTGCTTAAATCTGTGCTGGTGCTTTAAGAGAACTCATACAGATTAATGAGCTGCTTCAGTATGTTCTGATTTGAGCAGCCCGAGAAGCATGCAATATTTTGTCTCTTTTCTTACACCCTGAGCAGACAAGCTGCTGCTTCCCCTTTCCTTATTTAAATGGTGTTGGCCTTTAAAAACGTCCTCAGTGGTGGTGCTGGGAGCCAGTGGTGGCAACCTGAGTCCAAAGGCAATGCTCTCAGCATATGCCATCAGCTTGCAAATCACAAAGGCTAGTTAAAATTTCAGTTGCTTTTCTGGATCTCTCTTTTATTTGCATAGGCAATGTAAGTAATGTTTTCTAAAACTGCAGCAGGGGATTTGAGCTTGCTATTTTGTGCATGCGTAAGGAAGTTTAGGAATATTCATTGCAATTCTTTAATTTTCTTCTTATAAAGAACCCCCTGGAGAGGTCAGATCTGTAGCTGGAGTAAGACTGGCATAATGCCACCACAGAAAACAAATGGCAGTGGTGCATGCCAGTTGTGGATTTCATCCCCAGTTTGAGATATCTTGCTGAAGCTACACCAGGTGCAGATTTACAGCATGGAAGGAAGAAGAATAAAAGAAGAAAGGAAGCCTAAAGGAAATTTCATTTCTAGTCCTCTCTTTGCAGTAAGCAGAGCATCAGAAACATCTCAGAAGAACCACCTTTTCCTCATATTATATCAAAGACAGAAGAAAAGGAAAATATGCACCAAACTTCCAGAGACATGAAATTAATATCCTTGCAGTTGCAGACTGTTGTGTGAGATGAACATGATAGGGGACCATCAAAATACAGGCAGACAGCATAGTTACCATGCTGAATTGCACACTGCGACTGCCTACTGCTCAGCATTGACTGCAGGCAAATAAGATGACTACACTGGATGTATAACTTTTGTACGGTTAAAGTCTGGTGAGTTGCATCCTGTCTCTTGTCTGTTTGATCTGCCTGGATCCAAGGCTCATTAAGTTCCCAGGTCCCATGGGAACTCACGAACATGAATGAACTCATGACCATGTTCTGAGGAACCCACTGTCCTAGAGGCTGGATTAGGAATGCAGCAGAAACAGGTTATGGTCTCAGAACATGAGGGGCCTGAAGATAGAAACTCAGAGGCGCTGTGCTCAGCCAGCACCTCCGATGCCTTTAGGACTTCTGTGTTAGCAATGTCTTTTTTCTAGCACAATTTTTCTTTTGCTTAGGAAAGATCAAAACACTTTTTTTTTTTTTTCTTTTCTTTTCTTTTTTTTTTTTTCCAACGTTCCAAACACTTTTTCTAATGCCTGTTTTTCAGAGGACTTTGAAATGTTTCATTTTCATTCCAAGTCAGAACAAAGATATACTTCAATGACTGGAAATCCTGCTATGAAGCAGAATGATCATTTTCCATTTGGCTTTCTGAATGCTAACAAAAGCCAGCAGGAGAATTCACTTTAGGCTTCAGATATCTCCTGGCTACTCAGAAATTGCTGCTAGTGTTGTAGACTTGCTTGCTCAGACATATGTGAAACATTTTCTATGCATCTTATCACAAGCTTTGTAAGTGTTGTGGTAATACAAGGAGTCATTTCAAAGTCTAAACATTTCACCCAAGGAATAATTGTCAATGGACATTTCCACAACCCATTACAGAGGTTTTTCGTGAAAGAAGCTACACATTCAAGGTAAATCTGCAATAATGCCAAAGTGCATGGGCTCCAGGATTGAAAATATGTCATAAGAAGAGTGCAAAATCTGCCACCTTGAAAGAGATCAAGGGATCATCTAAACCGGCGTCTTATTTTCAATAATGATCAGTCATGGGTTCTCTGAAAAGCATGTAAAAAACATGAGCTCTTTCTTCTTCTGTATTCTGACAATAGTTCCCAAAAGGTAGTGGGCACATCAGAGAAGAGCTTACACGAAAGAAGAGCTGGGATATTTTTCGTGTGGATGTTGTGGCAGGCAGAGAATTTAGCTATCATGCTAGTATTTACACACCTATGCCACAGAATGGCTTATTTTCAAGACATTTATATGCAAAAGTGACCGTGCTTGTTTGTGGTGGGGACATCACAAACCACTGCCTGGATTCAGCTTTCCAAGCCCTGAAAGCATTTGAATTCCAAGCATTCTTTGTTTGACGTTCTCTCTGCTCCCACCAACACAAAACAAATCTAGCTAATGCAAATATGATAATCTTTCCAGCAGCGGGTTTAAAGGGTGCACATATAATTAAGCCACTTTTCTGTTTGGATTTGCAGTAGCTTCATCGACTCATTGTTTATACATTTATCGCTATGTAAACATGTATTTCGAAATGTATGGTGTAAGATTTTTGAGTCAAGCACTTTTCCTTGGCTCTCCATAAGCTGGTGCGGAATTAGATCTCTCTTCCTCCCCTTTCCCCCCTGCACCTTATATTCTAATAGCAGCAAAGGAAAAAATAAATATCTGACCCTGTAGCTGCTGACATTGTTCCAGCTACAGATTGTAAAGAGATGATAAGCTGTATGTTAATGGAGAAAGGCTTTTTTTTTGGCAGACAGAGGTTAGCAGAACCAGACTCATTAGGAACAGCCCTTAAGCCTGCACTACTGTGGCACCTTTTCTCCTTGCCATCCAGTATCTTTCCTGGCTGCAGTGTCAGTTGGCCTTTTACTGATGGTGTGGATTTCTCTGTGCTTAACAGTGAGGCTGCTCTCTTACCAATCTGCTCTGCAAGGGGAACCAGATCCTTCACTCCCAGCACCAGCTGCGCCATGGCTGGCTCATGCTCACCCCTGTCACATCTCACTCACTCAAAACTGTTGTCATGCTGGTCCTCTCCAGGTTAGCTCAGTGCTTCAGGTTCACATGATGGCATTGCAATGCCTCATCACTGAACTCAGTCCCATCTCCAGTACCTCTCATAGGAACAACTGGCATTGTCTCTGAGACACTTCTATCCTAAACTGTTCCTTAGAAATTATTCGTCTTCACTGTTACACCCCTGAATCTTCTGCTCCCCTAACAGACTCAGCAGTATATTGCAAACCCCTTCACATTCTCACTTCTTTTAAAGTTTGGCCCCATTTTTCCCAGCTGTTACCCTGCTGCCCTGCAGTTAGGCCAGCAATCACTAAATAATTTACCTGTCCTGCCACTTCCTTGACCTGCTCCTGCCTAAATGATTTCCTTGTTCTTCAGGAAAGCCAGTTCTATTTACACCTCAGCTTAATTTTCTGTCCCCCAGCATAGTCTTCTCATGTCCTGCTACAGCCCAGCCAGCTGTGGGCCTGGGTCCTTCACCACGTACCTGTCTCTACTCCAGCTACAAAAAAATCTTCTCACCAAATACTTGCACTTCAGGTAGCATCAGACTTCCCTGTGTACCAGCAGCCCTATTTCACAGTAGGAAAAGGCTTATGCATCCCCAGAATACAGCTCATCTCATTAATGACATTGCATCTCACTGCAAATGTTATTCTGTTTGTGTCTGGACCAGCCTGGCTATGACAGCATGAGCACTTATCCCTCATACATCTATACATACTACCAGTAAGCCAGTACTGGTCACTGTGGGATATTTTCATAGAGTTGATCAGGTTGGAAAAGACCTTAAAGATCATCAAGACCAATCACAACCTAACCATGCTAACCCTAACTCTAACAACCCTCCACTAAATCATGTCCCTGAGCACCACATCACAACGGTTTTTAAACACATCCAGGGATGGTGACTCAACCACCTCCCTGGGGAGCCTATTCCAGTGCTTGTGTGTCATTCCATTGTGCTAAGGGAAAGTTGTGTAGGGGATGATGCTGAAGGTCATGGCTGAGAGCTTTTTCCAGTGCCTTACAATTCCCTTCTTCCAGCAAAATCCATCACATCCCATTTCTGGTGGGTCTCATCTGCAGCATTCAGCCGCTGCTGAGCATGGAGCACTGGTAGCCCAACAGCTCACTGTTGGTGATCCCTTTGGCTCTGCTTTTGCACCTTTTTTTGTGACACAGATACTGACTCTCAGCTGGTCCTGCCTGTAGCAGAGGACTCCTGTTCCAGCCCCCCAGAATGATCTGTTCTGACCTCTGCTCCTTCCTTGTGGAAGCCTCTATCAGCAAGACCAGCATTTCAGAAAACACTTACAGAGGGACAAGCTGACAGTTAACACGTCCTTCAAGGTCTCCTGCCCCTCTTGCCACCCCTTCCATCCATCCAGGCCCCTTACCTGAGGTTGGAGTCATGGGGGCAGCTGCCAGGCCGTTCATGTTCAGAGCCGCCATCTGCTGCATCTGGGCTGCAGCAAAGGCTGCCATGGGGTTCAGGTAGCCGCCCTGCGCCACCGAAGCCATGATCGCGGCTTGCTGCTGCATCAGCTGGAACAAAGAGAGCAGGGAAAAAATATCACGCAGTCACCAGCAGAGCAGCCTCGCTCACCAGCACCAGGATGGAGACCACGTGCCAGAGCGTGAGGCATCTCTCCACTTTGAGATGCTAGTTTGGTACGTCTGTGGTAGCCCCCACCCTTTGCACTTCTTTCTCACTGCCAGAGCGAGAAGCAAATTGCATCAAATGTGTCTCAGAGCATCGATGTGTCTTTATGGTTCCCACATTCCCAGCGTTGTTCCCCAGTGTGGAGGTCTCCTGTGAACTGTACTCAACACTCTGAGTTCTGATCTTTCCTTGCTGAGAACAGCAGAGAGAATACTTTAAATGTTCCCAAGCAGAGAGATTTCATGGCCTGTGTTGCTTGTATCAAAGCTCTGGGAAGGCACTGATGACTGCTGATGGGAGACCAGTGTATGTAGAGCAGTTAGAAATGAGGATCCCCAGTATCTCCAGAGCAGCAAGCTTAACTAGTTCTCTGGGGATAATTTGATCTATTTTCATCTGTTGGTGAGAAAAATTGGTTTTTTTTTTCTTTTTTTCATGCTGCTGTGAGGTCTCCAGTGGGCACTAAGCTAAACCATGACCAAAAACCAGAGTCCATGTTAACCCAATTACAGCACCTATTTCCAACACAACCAAGCAGAGATACTCCCTGAAGAGCTATGCAAGAGAAGGGAGTTCCCCCGCTTTAGCAAGATTAATAAAGTACAGTGGGAAAATCCCTGCACGGTGGTTTTGATCTGGGATGATTTCCTTAGTTTTAAGTTCCTTTTTTTTTTAATTCCCAGAAAGTAATTAAAACATTGCCTCTTCTAAGGCTCCTAAAAAAGGCAGAAATGAGAAATATGGGCTAGATTTTCAGGCATTTTGCAGTAAGAGTTTTGGAGCAGAAGGGTGGTGAATGGCTAAGTATGCTAGAAATGCTTCCTGCATTAAAACCAGACTTTGCCATCATTATTTTACACTCTGAGCCTAGCTTTTAGATGGTGCAGTTCATGCATACAGTATGACTGCAGTGGGTTAGCTCCTGAGATGAAGGAGAAGAAAATTAGATGAATCTTCCTCGTCTCCTTCCCTGGAGCTGCAGAGCGGGCCAGGCAAGGCACATCTAAGGTTCTGTGAGACAGCATCCAGTCCCCAGTAAAGACTGATGGTGGATGCTTAGAGAAAGTATGAGGAAAGAGGATGAGCAGAGTCTGAAACCTCATTTTGTTCATTCCCCAGCCACTGTTAACATGTGATTTGATGATAATAATGGAGAAGGAAACTATTTTTTTTCAAAATGATTGCAGAAGTGACTCGTGTCTTTGCTGTCTACAGAATGAGTTTTACTCTCTCTGTGATTTCACTCTCTATCAAGAAATCACTCTCTGATGTTGTTGTTTAAGCACAGAGGATACACTGTTCAGCATTAAATAGACCTTAAAAGTCATGAAGTCTGACAAAGCTCCGACAAAGTCACAACAAAATCTGTTCCTTACTGTTTAACATTGAAATATTGGTTGAATTAGCTGCTCATACATATACACGCTGGAACAAATCCCTTAAATCATCACTGTCATTCAAATGCTGAAAAACTCCTTGTCACCACCTGTGAAGAGTCAAAATTAAAGGATGCTCTGCCACTGACCTGCTGTATAACCGTGGACAAATTGTGTATAGTTGCCTTGATTTCTCCAGCTATTATATACTGGTGCACAGGATATCTATCTCCTCACGTAGGGGTGCCTTCAGATCTACAGATGAAAATTGCTGTACTAGAGCTGAGTACTATTATTTTTCATAGCCTCATGCAGATTGGTGCCAAGGTGGTGGCTTCCCCTTTGATTGTTAATTACCCTTTTTTATTGTACCCTGCATAAGACACTTTCACATTTTAATTAGTGATATCCTGTTCTTTGTAATTACTGATGGAGTGATTAGACAATCTTTTCTATTATAGCACAAAGCTGATTCCTCTTTAAGGAGTACATTTGTTTCTAGGCATCACTAGAGTTTATTCTCCAGATGGGGTACTGAGCAGGTGATTTTATTAAGTATGCCAATAAAGTGAATGAGGAAAGGGGAATCCATCCATCTTTAACATTGGACTGACTCCAGCACTGGGTGTACTGACCCATATTTCATTTTCTGTGCTGAGTATTTCACCTGGGGACAGCTGAGGATGCCACTATCTGGTTGCAGAAATGATGGCCAAGATCTGTGCCTATAACATCTATTTAGCACTGCTGACCAAAGCAGCATCTCTCTGAGATGGATGCAGTTGCAAGGGCTTGATTCAGCCCCAGTCTGGCCTTTGCTAACTTTTTTTCTGTGTTCCTCCAAACCTGCACAAACAAAACATGGAGTTACCTACAGCTGATCATGTGTGTGCCAAGGTCAGTCTGGCTGACAGATAACAGCCTGGTATTTGTACCAGAGACTTTCCTTAGGGCTTCTAGGCAGACAAGGAAACTATAATTTTGGCATTTCCCTCTGTCAGATTCAGTAACCTAGATACAGATGGCATTTCCTCTGAGCTGGTCACCTATTACAGTTGATGTGATAACAGGCAAAGAGTTTAGGCCAAGATTTGTCTCTCCCTTCTGTACCCAGTTGCCTCTGGGCAGATGAAATCCAGCTTTGTTTCTCCCTACTAACTGCATGCAGAGCCCTAGGTGATCTGTTCTGCTGCACATAGTGACACAGTCAGGTAAAATCATTCCCACCCCTTGCTTGGCCCTCAGCAGATATTTTTGAATGGCAGTTTTCAACCATTTAAAATAAAAGTATTAATCTCTTTTTGTTTGTGTTTCACCTATGCTGCAAGAGACACAAGGTTGTACCTATATGACATTTTGTTGCCAATGGTAGTACAAATGATTGTGCTGCTTCAAAGACAATCTCCATTTTGCACTCAGCAGAGCTAAACAATCACTTGTGACATTATTTATGGCTTATGCAACTTCTGTTCCTGCTTATGGATGTCACTAAAATGTTCATCGTTAGCTCTACAATGGCAGGTGCTCCTCCTCGTTTGATTTCTTGTCTATTCGGAGGGCTTAAAGTTTGCACAGAAGATGCATGTTGGGAGACTATACATTGATACACGCATGCCATTTACTGCAGTGCATGCCATTTACTGCAGTATAATGCCATGCATGCACTTCTGTTATAGATCTTCAGAAAGAAGGTATTTTCTCTCTTGGCATGGGAAGAACAAGATATTCCTAACCTTCTTATTATTGCTTCTTATTACTGTGCAAGGACTACAGCATAGAGCCTGGTACGTTTCAGAAAAGCATTCAGATAAAATTGGTCATAATCCCATAGAAACTCAGGAGTTTGAGGAGCAAAGAGGTTAATTTTAGCTTAGAGTTAAAAAGCTAATGCAGAAAAAATAAGGTAGTAGTTAAGGCTCTTAACTGTGTTTTGGGAAACTAGGTTCAGTTGCTTCTGGGATAGCAAGCATCCTGCAGGGAGAAGCCACCCACTTCTTTAATGCTCAGTGCTCTGAGGATACCAGAGCCATCCTGGAGACCTGGAAAACCCCTTAGGCTAGTGAACAGTTGCGCTGGGGAACTGTACCTCATGACCCAGAGGACACACAGATCACAACAGCTTTCAGAGCCACCTCAGGGGTACATCTGGATGTCCTCCAAGGCTGGAAGGAGTATAGTATCCCAAACCTGAACACAGACACTAACCCCGACTAACTGGCTGGAGAGAAGGCACCAACACTAACATACAGACATCACAGCCCTTTGTGACACTCCTGCCACCTTTCTGCTTTCATGTTTCCCATTCGTGCACTGAAGAAATAGTCCTTCCCTATTAGGTCTAAGGTACTCAAAGATAAAAACACCAAAGGGGAAGGACAGGGGGACCTTCCCAGATCATCTTCTGGTGGTTATAGCATGGCCAAGTGCAGCAGCACTGTGGAGGTTGGAGGATGAAAACTCTCTCACCTTGAAAGAAACTGACGACAAAGACCTCAAGTCCTGTGAGGGTCACTGGTCTTTCTTATAAAACCACCAAGGCAATTCCAAGTGAGCTCAAACAAAAGTCACCCGTCTCCATCCCCAGCTCCCCCCAAAGACAAATGTCCCATCCACTCTCTATTCACTTTGAAAGAGGCCCAGTGTATGATCCCAGTTAATAAAGCTGTAGAAAGTGAGGCAGTGACCCCACCAGAGGCAAATCAATAGCAGTAGGGCCCCTGGGTATTGTGTACTTTAAAATATGCCATTTGAAATGCAGATTTTCCCTGCCTGAGCTGGGGCCACAGAGCACTAATCAGAAAGGCAGCAGCCTTATTATCTTAGGCTGTTCCAAGGGGATGGAAGGGAGCTATTTCTTTCCTCAGCTGAAAGGATGTATTTCCTTTTCTTCTCTTACTTCCTTGGTATGATCTTTGCCTCAGCATTTAGAGCTTTTTCCCATCTGATTTTATGGATTCATTCCACAAAATTCCTCCAACCAGGCTGTTATTTATTGCTCAAATATTTATCTTCTGAGGAGAGCAGGAGAATACCAAACTGGTTGATGGATAGAAACAACAGCCTGCAGTGCCTATCCCAGCACCTGAGAATCAACGAGGCAGCTGGAGAGGCACTGGTAAGGCCATAGAGGCATAAAGAGGAGTAACACATGATGGTGGATCTGCAGGAAATGGTGGGAGGATTCATCCCATATGTTTTTTGCTACCTCAAACAGAGATGGCTGAACTGCAGTCACCTTTGTCATCAGTGGATGGGTAGATACCTCCACAGGGTTTTCCATTCTATCCTACGCTAGGAGATTAAGACGAAAAATAGAGAAGGATGCAGCTTTGCAGCATAACTGCACCAAAGCAAGAGGTTACCAGTGCTAACAAGTCCAAATCTCTTGCTGCAGTCTCTGCCACAGGACAGATGCATGTCTGACACTGCCGAGCATAAGCTCAGGGACATCAGCAGAGCATTAAACACACAGCACAGAAACAAAGTGCGTGCTGCCAGTTTTTTTCCAGAAGTACATCCCTGCATGGTCACTATCAGTCTAGAGGAATATATGGAAATGTGTGGCCAGAGGTGGTGGTGGGAATGAGAATGCCACCTCTGGCTTGAGTGGCTTTTAATCAGCAGGGTCGTGCATCTGCTTGTAAGGAAAAATCATCCATTCTCTACAGGACCAACATATGCATGGAGAGATGAGATTACTTCCTCAAGGCCAAAAGCTCCTTCCAGTGATAGTGCAAGGATGCTCAACTCAACCTTCCCTAGACCCCAACAGAAACACATGTGAAGATGAAGATAGGGGAGAAGAAAGATTATTTGTGAAACACTGTTGTTGAAATAGCTTGATCACTGCCCTTGGTGAAGGCTTTCTCTGAATGATCTGATAACCTTCTCTTTTTTTTTTCTATTCCTGTTTCTGAATCACCTGACTTTTTGTTTGACTTTTCATATTCTTCACTCTGTAATAATAATGAAAGTAATAAAGCATCCTACGCTTCTCACCTCTAACGATCTATACAAACACTTAGCTAATTAATCCTTATGATATCCCTGTGATAGAAAGAGGTAAATAAAGCGATCAATCAAGCAGTAAGAAGACTTATATTTGGTAAAATCACAGAACTGATAAATCCATGACTTCTTTATCTATTTGGTTATCGAAAAAACATCTTGAAGCCTTCAAACAAACTTCAGATATTCTGAGAAAATTCAGAAGGTCTTTCCTTTTAAAAATTTATTCCCAGAAAAAAAAATCTGCTTTGAAAATATTATTTAAATTTTATTAAGATAAAAACAAACAAACAAACAAAAAGTGCGACATCTGGATTCATGTGTCCTAGTGTTTTTCATAACGATACACGATAGTCTGGATTTCTAACCTCAGAGAACTGTGAAAAAAAAGAAACTGAAAAAAATATAAATGTACATGCAGCCCAGATCTGCAAATGGCCATGTCATGGTTCATTCCCTGCTGCTCAATTTTTCTGAATTACCAGGGAAATGACAATCAGATATGAAGTATTCATCCTGCTGCAAAGTACCATGGGTTCAAAATAGCTTCCTCTTCTGGAATGAATCAGAATAACTGGTTTGCATAACTGGCAGTATTTACCAAATATATGACCCTATTTTGGTCATTGAAATGTAATAACAATTATACATAGAAGATTGTCTATCTATGTAAAGTAATTTTTCTGTGTTTTTTAAGGGCTAGATGATTTTTTAAAATATCTTCACAAATTAATTTTACTGTACGCATTGAATAAATGTTCATAAAATGAGTCTTCCCTCCAGCAGCTCCTCAGATCATTCATGAGAATGCCCGTTCATTTCCCTGGGAGCTGGGGCAGGGAGGCAGAGGTGGGCAGCTGGGCTTTAATGGACAGCATCACAGGATGACTGCTGCCACACCATCCTGAGGTAAGCACTTCTGATGATGACTGTGATCTATGCAGTGCTGCTGCAGTACCCAGTTTCCTTGCAATTACTGTCTGCACTTCAGGAGCTGCAGCCATTTGCACTTTTTTAGAGTGAGGGGAGCTGGGATTTACTGAAGGGAAAGGATTTGTTCCAGGCCAAAGAGCAAATGTTACTACTGTCTGTGCTGCCCCTGTCCCCAGTCTGTCCATTTCCACTCACTAGATCTCTGCCTGTCCCCTGCTGCAGGAAGCAATCAGTTCCACAGCTGGAATTTGGCCAGGAGACTGTGGCTAACACTCCCACCCCATTTTTTATGTAAACTTGATTTATGACTTTGATCTTATTTTAAATAATTTAAAAATTAAATAATTTATACATTATCTGTCACTTTCCAAGGCTCCTTCCTTTGTTCTTGGTGTTCTCTTCTGCATTTTCCCATCTCCCCGACCCTTTTCGGTCTCTGCATGTTTCCTTTTGTTCGTGGTGGGTCAACAGTGACTCAAGACAGCTGCTAAGTACTTGCTACTTCCTTCACAGAAAGAAGAGTTGGAGGAACTTTTGCCACTGGTGCATATTTGGGCTTGGACTATACTACTACAGTTCATAGTCTGGTTTTGCTTTAACTGCTTGTGATTTCAGGCTTGGCCACCTCATGGGGTCTAAGAAGATGCTTTGTGCCGGATGGAGTATGTGCCTCATCTGGTAACAGAGCAAAGCTGGTGCTAGTCAGCATCAGCCTTTTCCATAGACTGAGTTCAGACCGATACCTCAAGCTGGCCTCAGTGAGACTACAGAAACAGTTACCTACATCCAACTGACGTGGATCGACGGTAACATGACATAAAAAGGGCTGGTGCCCTAAACAAGAGTGAGCTAAAATAATTAATTGCCTTATAAAAAAAAGAGAAGCTACATGAATATGGGAAGATATTGCTGGGGGATAAAAAACAACCCAAACAAACTGAAACAAATTAGTAAAGGGGCTCTGGGATCTTTGGGTAGCCATGAAAGCTGACTTGCTCTGAGCTGCATACAGAAGAGGTGAGGTGGGTCTGATGTGACTTTCTGCATTACTGAAACAGCTCACGGAGTTTGTGCCAAGCTTTGTCGTGTTAGTTGCATTTTTTTTTTTTTTTTTGCAGGTGGCACATGATGGGGAGACAAAACACACACATAGAGGAGAAGAGGAGAATCCCCTTTGCTTCCTGATTTTGTTGCCTCTGAAGCTGAGGCCATATGGCTGCTGAACGTGAGGACTAGTGGCGTGGCCGACACAAGGCCGTCGTTGCTATCAAGGTTAAGGTTACTTAAGCTGAGGCTTGGCAAAGAGCAGCAGTGGGGAGTGAACCATGACATGGCCATTTGCTGAGCTGCAAAAGAAGGAACTTAAAGAGGAGCTTGGGCCCAGAGCAGTCTTGGTAGCACACTAACAACTGTCAGTCAAACACTAATGGACTGAGACCCCTGCCACTTCTCCCCAGTGATGCTGCTTAATTTGTAAATCCAGAGCTGCCTGGTAATATCTCAAACAACTGCACCATGAGGGTTTCTGCTGCACACTGACACATGGAAACCTTTTTGTATGAGCTAATTCAGCCCCAGTGATGTGGACGGGCAGAGGATACCTCTGTGGGGAGAAGCCCAGTGCCCTGGGACAATGCAACCTCCTCCATGGGAATGACCACTAGAAACTGCTTGTTAACAAGCAGTAGGGCTGCTTGGGAACTCTTTTATGGTGATGTCAGTCACTGCTGGACTGCAGTGGATATCTGGAAGGACATGGCAAGAATACAGTTCAGAAAGCCTATGTCTCATGGTAGTCCTGGCTGCACTGCGAAGCACTGAGGCAGTTCTTAAACTTGCACTGTCATCAGGTCTGTCTGTGAAAACCCATGGAGGAATGGCATGAGACAAAGCCATGCCCCTGAGGGAAACTGTAAAATAAACAAATCTGGTCATCATTTTCACTTGTAGATGGGGACATAAGTCTAGGAAGTCAAATGACTCACCCAAGGTCACACGAGTTGCTGGTGGCAGTGGCATCAGCTGTCACCACTGACCTGCAATTGTGTTTTCACAGTTCCATTTTTCCTTTTCTTGACTTGACTTAGCTCTTAAACTCCAGTTTGGGCTGAATAAAACTGCTCTCCTCTACCCCCCCCCACCCCCAGTCACTCTCTCACTATCGATCTCTCCATCTCCTGCTGGCATTTACAAGGTGCCAATCACCCTGATATCTAAGAGCTAGCAGTCCAAGGTGGATTAATCAGGACCGAGGGAACGTCACACTGCCTCGGCTCTCCCTTCCTTTCCTTTTGTGTGAGACTCTGAGATGAAGCAGATAGGGAGAGACATAGATAGGGACGCTGATTGAGAGACAGCATCTGAGCACGCTCAGGGTGTACAGACACCACAAAGAAATGTGATCCCATCATTTAGAAAGCTCTGAAGTCCCCAGGGTAATTGGTATCACCAGCTTGTCATATCCTATGGTCCAAGATCTAAAATTTATTCTTTCTCCCTTATTTGCATACTTACCAGCAGGAAGAAAAAAAAAAAAGAAAATGAAAAAGAAAAAGAAAAGAATATGGGTCCAATACTGTTTTCACAGAACTCAATAGGAAAAATATTCATTGGTTTCAAGGGAAGCAGGAGCCTACTCAGGAATTGTTCTCAGTCTTTCTTCAGAGATAAAACCTCACTCAAGCACCTATCCTCAAAATGGTATTGTCTAGTGAGAAATAGATGGAAGAACTTTTGTGGTATAAAGGTGCAGACCTCATCCTCTTTTGTATCCCTATAACTCTGGGCTGACTCTTTTATAACGGCAATTATAAGAATTACTCTAGATTAAAAATGAATGTAGCTAAGAAGAGCGCAGTTAAGAAGAGATGTCCAGAGTATGAGGACAGCAGTGTCCTTATTACCTTTCCAGCTGCCTGATCAATGCCTGTAGTGTAATTCTGCAGTCACATCTTCTGCCTGACAGCCTCTGCAGATGTGCATCCTCAGCTGCCCGTGGGTTCCCCTCTTGTTTATTCCCTTGATACATGGGGGAACAAATGCTGCACCCACCTGACAGGCTGCTGGCCGCTGGCCAGGGCTCATGTGAGATTTATTGTCTTTTTTCCATCCTGAAGCCTTGTCCATATAGGAGGACAACTAACACAGCTGGGCTAGGGAGGGGACAGCTCTTCAGTCTGTGAGGAGGAGAGCAGGGGACCAAGGAAGAGGCAGCTGGGGCCTCCATTGTCTTTGAGAATAACAAAAAGAATAGGGAAAAATAGAAGGAAAAAATGAAATTGCTTAATGAGAGAATAAAAAAAGTCCAGAATAGTACCAGGAGAGTGGGAGCATCTGTGAAGCTCCTACAGTATGTCCTCATGACTGTGCATGAGGGCAGCACTGGGTTGTACCAGGTGCTCAGCAAAGCACATGGCACTCAGGAAATAATGGATATTTGTAGGCTCTCTATTTTTTAAAAAAAGAACATGTGGATGGGATGGGAAGTCTGTGATGCCAGTGTATGAGAATTAAATATACAGACAACACGGCACGGCACTGTGATCAACCAGGAACTACAATTACATTGGGACATTTCGGAGTTAGACCTGTATTACCTAAGGCAAGTCTCACTGATTAAGGAAGATATTATTTTTCAAAATAGGTTTCTTGCTCACATATTCAGTACGGAGCACAAGAGGGTCATATTTTATCACCAGATGGATGAAACATCTAGGTACACTTTTGCTGCCTGCAAATGTTTAATCTGTGCCAGAAAAGGTATCCAAAGTCACTTGATAGTATTGTATCTGCTGCAGGGATCACTCTGCTTTCCTCTAAAGTACGTGACAAAGGGACCAAGTTACCAAGTTGCTTGTCTTGTGGGTCCTTGTTAATTATAGCCTAAGTAAAGCCATTTATGCTAAAAGCATCAAATCCATGGTTATGCCAGGAACCCAGCTCCTTGTTCAGTCATGGGTTATCCCAGAGGTCCAGGGGACAGGTTAGGAATGGATACGTGATATAACAATACTGTTTTGAATAGCTGAAGTGTTTTCCCAGTGTGCTTAAATCATATTGTTTTGAGGAATCAGCGCTGTATGCGTGCTTTTATCTGCTTATCCATTTCTGTATTATATAGCATGCTTCCTTGAACCTAAAAGCACTTCTGTCAAGAGCTGCCACGTTATCCTGTGATCACACCAAAGTTACCCTCAAGTAACTTTGAGTTCAACTCAATCTGTGTGGATGGTATCAGGGGAGAGCTATTTATGCCCTTTAAAGCCTTCTCTGGGGCTGGATGGTACTGACGTGGATCAGAGAACTCACTTGAGCTGAATTCAGGGCCTATTTTATCCAAATATTCAAAGGCCAGTTGGGTTTGGATTTGACAGCAATGGCTTAGACCCCACAAGAAGTGGGCCTGGTTACTGGTTCCTCTTCTGCTCGTCAGTTGTCTCTGCTCACTTGTATTTTTGTGCTATCTAGGTGCTCTCCCTGTTCCTGTAAACATGCATGGAGCCAATGTCTATACTTACTGCCTGTGCATAGGCGCCGTATGCTCCAAACTGGATGGCCATGGGGTTGAACATGCCCATTTGTCCCGCCATTTGCTGCATGCGCCTCATTGTACGCTCCTTGTCTGTATCTGCAAACTTCACCACCAGGCTTGAAGAGGCTCCCTGCAGGACGGAAAACAAAAGAGATATAGAAAAGAATTAGCCAGGAGATATACACTGGCTCATGCAATCCATATGTCACACACAGATTTGGTAGTGCAGGATCCTGCTGACACTGACATTTTTCCCACACAACCTCTCTGGCCTTCTGGATTGGAACTTTTGCAAGAAACTGAGAGTATAGGAAGGGAAGGAACTCTGGAGGGAAAACAGCTGAGTCCAGCTGTTCCTACTGTCCTCCAAAGTTCACACTTCCAGGCTGTTATAAATATTCTCTCTGCAAAAGCTGTTGCCTTTTTTTTTCAACCTTTAGAAAATCTTCTGGTCTGTTAGCTCTCATCAGAGGATGAGGATCTGGACTCAGTGCAGGAAAATGTAGAAGCCTTTGATGGATGTACATTGTGGGATTTTGAACTGACTTACTTTGACGGACTTTGTTTGCTCTGTGCATTCTGGACCCCTGAGCCAGATCATCCTTCCACACTGTGCTGTGCTGCAACCTCCACGTTCAGTGAGTAAGCCCTGTTCTTAGAGGCAAGAATCAGTTTGCTGGATAAGGCATAAGTCCCATCAACAAGCAGTGTCTATTCAGCACTGTTAAATCCAGGCCGGTTCACAATTTTTGGGTTCTGTCTGCAGGCAATGCAAGTGCAGAGCTACTGATGATCATCAGAGCTGGCTGCAGAAGTCTGTGAAAAATGTAGAGCTTTTGGGAATGAACAAAATCCCTCACCTTCTCAAAATGAGATGAAAGATCAGTAACTACAATTCTCAAATTTCTGGTAGGAGTAGAGATGGGAAGAAATAGATCTGCCTAGGAACACAGGCACTGATATTGTTTTGGCTGGTTTCAAGGACTTCCTCACTTCATGGGTTGCTTGATTCCCTACACTGTGGTCCCCCTGGGGGAAGACAGATGTTGGGAAGGGGGATCTGGCAGCAGCCCTGACAGCAGGCAGACAGTTGCCTCAGGAGCTGGGCTGCCACCGGGCCTGGGGAGATGGGCAGGTGAGCTGTCAGAAGACTGACAAAAGAGCAGCTGAAATCATTACACTCCCATGGTACACTTCCCTTTTGACATGCTGGTATTCTCTGATGGAAATACAGTCAGCAGGGGGATCGCCAGCTCAGCCTCTGGCTGTGGCAGTGGGGGAACACCAGCTCTGTGCCAGAGGAGCTGGTCTAGGGCATAGTGCCATTTTTTTTCCAGTAGAGTGGGATTGGGTGGGACTACATAGAGAGAGTGTAGTTAACTTTCTTACATACACACCTATGTACCTGCAACCAGAAAAAACAGTCTCAGGGAAAGCAGAGCTGGTCTGTATCAAACTGTAAATAGTTTAGTAAACTACAGCTATAGACGTACATATATGTAAGTCCAAGTTTTGCATATTCAATAGCCTCTCCAGATCCTCAGTTATGAATAACAGTTTGAGGAATTAACTTGCTGAAACAGAAAATAATCTAAGGCCACATAATGAGTGATGTTCCCCTAGATTAGCAGCCTGCTCCAGGAAGAAGTGATTTTCATTGGCAAAGAATCTTTCTTTTTGACCCGTTACTCTTTCTCTAATAAATCTATAACCCACTTGAACAATGTGGTGAAGAACAAGGGGTTGAAAGAAGTGCTTCTGGAAAACAAAGGTAGGGAGAGATGAATGCTCTATTCAAGGGTGGAGAGCAGTCTTCAAAAGTCATTATGAGAGCAAAACAGAACACAGGGGTGAAGAGAGAAGAAAAAGAAAACCAGCCAAGATTTTCCTGCATTTCTGCTCAAGGCTGGGCACCTTTTCATTTTTTTTTTACATCACATGATGTAGTTATTGATCCTTCCCCAAATCACACTCTTAATTGCAGCTCATCGACAAATGAATATTTTAATGCATACATTTCCTCCTAATTATCACCTGGACCAGTCCTTAATTAGATTTCAACACTCATTTAATTAACCGTGATCCAAGAGACTGTTTGGTAACCTGAATCTAATGATTTAAACCTATTTGTAGCAGTATTGGAGGGAGGCAATGGTCCACAGCAGATTGGGCTGTTCAAAGCTGCTGCTGTACAGCAGAGCTGCAGCATGGTCAGCACAAAGCAACATGGAGGATTTTCAGACTGAGTAAGGGGAATAAGTATTTACCTCTGCAAATGAGTTTTGAAAATGTGACCTTTTCTAGTTAGCAGGATGGACAAATATAAATAAGTTGGTGTGTTTTTTTTCCTTCCTTTTTCTATCTGTCTCTATTTGCTCTGGAAGTCTTATGGCTAGAGAAATACCTCAGGAAATTGCTGATCCTTCACATTTTTGGAAACCAAGCTATTATTGTAGATGCCATCGTGAAAATATTGGTAACCTCCATATGAAGTTCTTGCCCCTGGAGTGTTCTTCGCTCCTGATGTGAGTTGTAGTGACTGCACAGCAGCTGTTTGACCCAATAGGATCTAAGACTGCCTCTTATGAGATGTTTTTCTGGGTTGCCTGTCAGAGCAGGGCTTCGGGCCTCTTTGAACACCACTATCATAAACGCAGGGCGGAAAGGCCACTGGCAAACAGAAACAAGTTACAGCACATGCTACGGAGAGTAGAAAAGGGAGCTTTTCTGCTGCAATGAGATGCACGCATATGCAGTTAAAGATATGTAGCCAACAGAGATGTTGCTCTGCTCTTGAATATGAAGATTTACTTTGGTATTCATGCTTTCTGTATCTGATTCATCAGATATACTTTCACATGGCCTGAAGGAAGTCTGGCAGCGAACTCTATCAGGCCATGCAGTGCAGGACTTCTAGCAGAGGAGACAGACAACGCTTTTTTTCTAAAAGAGCTGGAAGACTACTTTCAACTCCAGTGACTCCCCATAATCCACTGGATAACATTAGAAATAGCACAG